>JASDQU010504537.1:15415-51104 GCA_032191745.1 Picea mariana | reverse complement strand
ATAACTTCATCAATCTTGTGGTCCAAAACCCATGACTAGGGTTGACATCAATGACAACAACCAATCTTCCAACATAAAC
Source organism: Picea mariana (assembly GCA_032191745.1). Taxonomy (NCBI): domain Eukaryota; kingdom Viridiplantae; phylum Streptophyta; class Pinopsida; order Pinales; family Pinaceae; genus Picea; species Picea mariana. Next base: position 51,025 of record JASDQU010504537.1, on the reverse strand, counting down.
AGGCACAAGAGGACACAAATATTTATCTTGGGAAAACCCCAAATGGGGGGAAAAACCCAACCAAATTTTCTTAATGATAATATTTACAATATTCCAATACAATCATGAACAAACTCTATTCACAAAAGAAAACCAACAATGAAGAAACCCTAATAACAAATACTTATCTTCTTCTTGTCAAATCCTATCGAGGGTTGACAATTGAGCATCACCACAAAATTGGTGCAAAATAGGCGCATCACTAGAGAAAGATAGTGCACCACAGAACTAGCACAACTGGAAACTGGTAACAACAACTGCAGCTGGCATGAAGCAACTGAGAAACATCACACAACCTTAGTGCAACTCCTCCAGAGATAGCGCACAAGAGATATCACCAAGAACCACCAAGAATATCTTTCCCCAATTGGGGTGCACTCTCCAAGAGAACTAGAAACCAGAAATAATGAAACTGCAGCTACAACTACCTAGTGCACACTGCAGAAGGAGAACTTCCTAACTGTACAAATGAACTGACCCATATTAGTATTTATACTAATCTGGGCGCCTGTCTAGTGACAACTTCTTATTATGGGTTTTTATTATTTCTGTGGGCTGACTTCTCTTCCTAGAAATTATATTTCCACTTTATTATTATTTACTATGGGCCGACTTCTATTCTGTGGTCTTCTATTTTACTTTATTCTTTTCCGAGGTGTTATTCAACTATTAAATGGTCTTCCTTTGACTTCTTGGAATATTCTTCTTCTCTAAGAAAATTTTTCCATGAGGGAATACCTCCCACAACTACGAAAACATCAAAAACCATTTCTAGATCTTGTCCTTTAAAGGTATGAGTAGTATTGGACTTCTCTTTCTTAGATACGTTGAAGCCTATATAATAGTCACGTTTGCAATTTTAACCTAATGACCATGGTTATCACAAATTGAGCATGATGTGCCTAGTTTTTTTTGGAGTCTTCCAAATCAATGGGATATGAGAATAATGTCATCTACTAATGGTAAGATGGAAATGGAAACCCTATAAAGAAAGAAACCACTAGAATCTCCTACAAGTTGTTAAATGGGATCTTTTAATTCATCACTATAAAGTCTGAGGGTGGGTGATATGGACACCCTTTCTTTACCCCTATGGTGTTTTCATATGCCATTTGTGTTTCCCATCTCAATTCAAACTCCCAATAATCATATTGCATATTCATAACCAAAGAGATCACATGGTTTGGGGCCCCAATACCTTGATCCTCTTGAATATTATGTGTCTTAGAACTATATCAAAGGCTTTATGGAAGTCCACGAAACATAAATATATCTTGTGTTTCCTTTCGTTCGCTTCCTCAATGATGTTTGTTAGTGGTAAATAATGGTCACAAGGATAATGATTCCTTATAAAACCTACTTGTACTTGAGCACCAAATGTATCTATGAAGACCACCGCGATACTTGACCACCAGATGTTGCTCAAAATATTTGATACTTAGCTTGGTGCACAAGGTATGGAAGATATTTGTGAACTCAGGCACCGTTTGGTCTCTTTCTTGCTACAACGTGGTCCATTTTGTGTATAGGTCATCATAACTTCCAACATGTTAGTATTGTTCCTTAATAACATCCTTGGAGGATTCCCAGGTGACTGCAACTGTAAATAATGAGGGTTACTCTATTTCCTTTTGCTCAGAGAAAGTTTCCCACCAATCTTTGACATGGGGGATGACTTTGAGGAGTGAAAAAGTAATCTTTTCTCTATTATAGAAGTTATGGACAAAGAAATACCCTTCTAGCAGATTCAACCATTTTTCTACCATATCTACATCTATATGACCTTCAAATATAGGAATATCAAAGTTGATTTGTACCTTGAATGGGGTGGCACCTTCGTTTGAGGAAGATGTATCGCATGTTGGTAGTCGTTGAAGGATTTGTGCAAAACTATCCATCATCTTGTTCCCTTGTTGTGTGAGGGCTTCCTCGAGCAACATTTTGAAGGTATATCCTATCCTGTCATCTTTCTTTTGGGCGTACAAGAGCATTTTTCCTCAAGAGAAACAAGATTGAGACCCAATTCTTTGTACCCTGACCTCGTTGGGGACATGCATTAAGAATGAAAAGGAGCAGACCGCTCTGATACCACTGATCCAGAATATATTTGCAGAACAAAATGAATACAAATGATTATCAAAATATGCTTAACAAAGAATAACAGATATACAGTAAAATTGGTTTCTATTCAATAAGGAAATAAGTTGAAACTGTAAAATGCAGCGAAAACAAGCTTGCTAGAATGGTGGTGGATTATCTCTAAGAAGAGATGCGACGGTTGCGCTCATTCACAAGAATATGATTGCAATGAGGCTCTGAAGGCCTTTTTACAATAAATAGGAATGTTAAAAACCCTAGACATCCAAAAAAACCTAACACTAGGAGATAAAGCGCCAAAAGTCATGTGGGCCCAGTTTCAGTAAGTTAGTACATCAACTTCCCAGGGTCGTAGCTTTTGCATACGATCTCCATTTAGGCATACGATAGCCCGTTGGAAAGGTATATCCAGGGACTACATGTAATACCCCAAGGACATGCACCAGTTTTATTTATAAAATGTAAACATGTTTTGTAGGCTGGTGAGTCGAGTGTTGATAAGATGGCGGGCTTATGTGTTTAGTAGGCAGGAGAGCCTAAGTGTTAAAGGCAAAGAGCCTGATTTTGTATATGTAACTATGTAGATCATTAATAAAATATAATCATCGTTTTGTGTAGATCGACCACGAAGAAAGAGTGATGGGGGACTAAGCTTCCACAAGGTTGGGTAATGGAGGAGGCTAAGTGTGTGGGCCTAGGTGATTAGGGGGATTACCTCTAAAGAGGATAATAATTTATTATTATTTCCTAAGGGCTAAGGTGGACATGTTGAGTGTTGTCCTAAGTTCTTGTAAAGGGAACGTGTGCTAAGTGGAACTCATGCGGCTCCAAGAAGACAAGTGTTGATCTGGGCACATGCAGTTAAAACGGATGAGTCAGTCGTGTTGGGGGTCGTTCTGTCATTCTGTCATCCTCCACTTGAGTTCGCAAGTATGCCCTTTTGAACCCATTTTTGGCCTCTGTGTCTGTATCTGCATCGCCATGTATAGTGAAGGTTGTTTGTGCGGCCATTTGCCCATTCTCCATCTGAACTCATTGGTCTCTGTGTTGACCAGGGTTGCTACAGTTTGGTATCACAGCTAAGTCAGAGCTGAGTAGTGGCATTGCCCAGGCCGGTTGATGGCTGGGGATGTTACAAATTGGTATTAGAGCATGGTTACAACATAGATCCTGGATGGGCCATGTTATTGGAAATTGAAGCAAGTGTTTCAGAAGGAGTTGTTGTTGAAATGGAAAAAACTCAAGTTCTGAACCATGGTTTCAACACTGAGCCTGGATGGGTGGGATAAGTGGTCATTGGACTCAAGGTTTCAAGAGGAAATTGTGTTAAGAGGAACCAATTTTGGACCTCAGAAACATCCCCGAGTGCCAAGAGGATTACCTTGGCCGTGTTAAGAAGCCCAGGAGGAGTAGCGGTATTGTAAAACCGTGACAAAAGTGGTGTTTGAATGCAGAGTAATGAGAATCGTAGGATCTGTTTGGAAGAAAATGGAAAACCCTTACGATCGTTAGATCTAGAGAGTGTGTAGAAGACCCTTCTAAAACATGAATTTAGGAGAAAGAGCACAGAGCTCTTAAGTCTTTCAGAGCTTTCAAAGTTCAGGAAGAGTAGCGAGGTTGAAGTATCAAAAGGGAAGGTCCCCTTGTTTGGAAGGAGAATAGACAAAAATCCGTTAGGAAAGAGCCACAGTCTGTTATGACCATTGGATACAGGAAAGAGTGTGGGAGTTAACCCTTGGATCCATTCAGACTTCGCGAGTTCAAAAAATTGAACAAGTTTGTCATAAGGGAGGTAAAATCCTCGAATTTCTGAAGTCTCGAAGTTAACTCCGAGCCTTAGATCTGAGGATTCCCAAGAAACATCCTGACCATCAGATCTAGGAATTATACAATATTCAAGTTACCCGAACTATCGATGACTTAAGAAACTTTGTGAGATGGATGGTCATGAGCCCCTTAGGAAATCTGCAGAGTAACAGAGTCCTTCGGTATTGTCGATCTAAGAGAATCAAAAATATTAGAAGAGATAATGTTTTCAAGAGAAAAGGCGAGACCAAAGATAGTCGGGCTCGCAAGAGGAATGAAGGATGAGGCCTTTGAACATCTACAAAACTCTTTCAAGTCAGAAGAAGTTAAAATCTCAAGAGGAGGAGTGACAAAAACAGTCATATCGGTTGTGGGAAGAAGCCTAGACTATTAGATCAATGTCCAAGGAAGCAGAGGAGAAGCACTGAGAAGGAACATATCCTATCTGTCGGATCTCAACGCAAGGGGATGATATTCGTCCGATCTAAGGTAAGGTGCATGAGTGTTAACCTTTGTGTGCACCGGAGGGTTGACTAGCCAATGTTCTGAAGTCTTGAAGTGAGTTAGGGACCGTTCATCACCAAGAGGGACAAGTGGTGCAATATCCACAACCCTTGAGCGAGAAATTGTGGTCTAGGAGAGTTTGAAATCACCAAAGTAGGTCCTGGTCATTGGTCACCAGGAGGGGTATGTGTCAATAGATCATATTTTTTGGGAAAAAAACTTTGAGAGTTTTAGTTGAGAGTTTAAACTCCTGAAGCTTGAAGAGCTGGAGACTTGAAGTGTATCTGTACCGTAGATCCAGAAGGGCGTGTGGTGACAGATTGTGAACTCTAGGTAAAAGCGTTCTAGAAGGAAGCAAGCAGGGAAAGTTGAGACCTTTGAAGGCCTGAGTCCCGAATTGGATCTCGATCATTGATCGTGAAAGAGGATGAGGGTCATTGATCTGGTCCTGGTTGAAGGTTCCATAGTAAATGAGAATCGCCCAGCTCATTGTGACATTAATACGTGACTGTTTATTTTGATAAGTGATCAAGAACTTCTTAGCTTAGTGCCTGGTCACCACCTGCGGTCGTATGGAACAAAGAAACAAAGGGAAAAGAAGAGGTAGTGCTCAAATAAATAAGCCTGTGGGTTTCATCTGGTTCGAACCTACATCAGGGAGGGACTAAAGCTTGGGAACTTTATGATAGGGTCCAACAAATATCTAAGATCCATTAGCTCAAAGAAAAGAGATCAGTGCACAAGAAGTGCATCAGAGAGGAAGCACAAGTTTTAAAGGATTATAGCTTTCTGCACAAGGCTCAGAATTGAGCAAGGAATCCATGATTGGAAAGGGCTCAGAAAGAGTATTCCAGATGTAATGGTTACATTAAAACATAAAAAGTGATAGAGATGTCTTCAGATAGAAGAAAGAAGGAAGAAGGTCAGGGAAAATTCTTTATTCTACATCTGATATTTTTCAGAAATCATTGGATCAGATGTTGGGTTCAATAAGCATCATGGAAACCCCAAATGGAATTCTTGTTTGGGGAAGACAGTTCAGGTGACAATCTTTACACATAAAATGTGAATGCTAGGTGGAGAAATCCATCTATAATGCATGATAATGCATGAACCATAAGTTTGTATGGAGATGCAAAGAATAGGAATAAGTAAGGAAGGTTTTATGGAATATTAAAGAGTTTGGAGATAAGATGTGACATCTCCAAGGACCATCCCTATAGATTGAAGGTGGCACCTCCATTATTTCTATCAGAATGTGCATTGGAAGCATGACATGAAGTCATAAAATATGGCATGACAAAAGTTGAATATTCATGAGCTGAATTAGAGGAATCCAAATAATAATGGAATGCTGAACATTAATATCAGCATAATATGTTATGGAAAATATGCAAAGTAGACAAGGAAAAACTCATGGATGGAGTCAAGTCCATGAATATCCTAAGATAATGGAAGAAGAAATGATGAGATAGATATCAAGCTAATAGGAATGCATGTCAACACTTTAGGAAGGAAAGCTAGAATAGTAGAGGATTGTTGATGCACTCAAAAGGTGTGAAGATATTTCTATAAGAGCATGGAGATATCAAGTCAAGAATAATTTAAAAGTGAAGTGACTTCTAAAGTGAAATCAATAAGGAACCAGGAAGAAGAAAATGGTTCTATGCATGGTTTTGAATGTAGAGGAGATGGTGCCTGACAAGAATCCATCTTAAGTGACATAGAGCCATGCATGACAACCCAAGAGGTTGGAGGTATCACTTGAATCTATGAAGGTAAGATAAAAGAAGGACTTTCAGTTAATTCTATGCAACTAGCAAAAGAGAAGCGGAAAGTACAAGAAAACCTCAAGTACTAAAGTATTCTGTCGAAAAAGGGCTGAAGAAGTTTAGTCCTGAAGAATAACTAGATATTGAAGAATCTAGAGTCTATAAAACAGCTTGGTGTGGAATTTTATTCATCCAAGTACGAGATTGGAATAGTTGGACCCAAGATATTAATGAAATCTGAAGGTTAATATCAGCTTAGTTTGGGACTATAAATGTAAAGGCAACCAAGAGTGATTTGTATAGAAAGTTCTTAAGACAAAAATAGTCATGTACAGTGACTACAATGAGAGCACAAGAAGATTCAGGAATCCGAAAAGAATTGTAGACTTCTGGGATCATCAAGGAAAAGTCTTATGGGGAGAAAGAAGTTGCTGCAATTTCTGTGGCAACATGTATGTTATGACTTGTTGAGTCAGTCAGAGGAAAGAATGCTTGCATGTTTGCAAGTGTTGTTGGTGATGTTGTTACTTAAGGAGTGAAGCAATAGAGAGCTGAAGTGTTGGTTATAAGTTTGATAAAAGAAGTATGAAAGCTTCTACTACCATCAGACTTTCGAGTAGTATAAAATTTATTAATAGCAGTCATGCAGGTATGAGTTTTTATAACTTTTTTTTTTTTTTAGCATAATTGTTGAAAGGAAATTTAGGTAAGAATTCTTCAGCCAGAGTTATTATATAAAATCACATGGTTATATTATTTGAATGCATACCACTGGATGTGGTAAAGGTTGGAGGCCTGTATTAATTCAAATATTTTTAGCTTATGAATGCACACATTGACATAGTAGAATGTCATGTTAATTTGATTATGGGGTAATAACCAAAGAATTAAAGATAAGAGTTGGTTATAGGAATGAATGCCATTAAGCTAGTCATGTATGAGACTAGGACATGGTTGGATATGGAAAGGTATGGATATGGAAAGGTTATGAGCCACACAAGTACTAAAAAATTCCTACCTTTAAATAAAACTTGGACTGCAACCTTTTTGCTAACACTAATTAACACCACATAATTATATTCTTGGTGTAGTGTTCGGGTCGAAAAGGAAGGTATCCAATTAATTGGGAAGACAATGGGAAGTGTGTGGAGAATGTGTCAACACATTAGCCATAATTCCAACTCATGGATGGTGAGATACATGACTGAGATAAAGAGCATTATGTAATTCAATGCAAGGTACACTGAATAAGTATGCATGGAGAATTGCACTCATGCATAGTAAGTGATAGAATTGTATACTAAATGAAATGGTTGAATATGTTTTGTAAGTACATGCATATATATTATTGCATGGAAATAATTTTTATTAACAACTGAAATGTTGTTAACTCATGAAGTTGAGGACATTCTAGGGAGGTGTTAGACATTGCAACATGAAAGTTGCAAGTCAAGTAGTCACATGAGCATTAACTACATGAAATATTCTTGTTTAGAAAAAGAAATAATGAACTTACTGTTATTAATTATGAACATGCATATGCATAGAATGATGAGTCATTCTATTTTATTAAATTGTTTGGTAATTATGATTGAATTGCTAGATGTAGACAATTCTAAGTTCACTGCATATGGTTCTATACATATTGCAATTGAATTATGATGTACAGGAAATACTGACAATTGTTGGCAGTATGCAAGATGAAGCATTACAAAAAAAATGGTCTGCAATTTGGTGCCTATGGAAAACCACAAGGATGGTTGTACTCATAATATGGCAACAACCAAGATGAATTATGAAACAAAATTTCATGTTTTGGAGAAAAAGTTGAAATTCCCTTTTGAACTAAGTTTGAGTTCCTAAATGAATTATTTTATGTTTCCTCATGATAACTACATGAGAGTAATGCAGATGAGATGATGTTGAATAAAGTTAGAATGTTGACTATAAAGAGTAGCTCAGGGAAGATGTCAATTGGAGACCTCTGAGGGTAGTTGGAACTCCTCAAGCCATGGTGCTCTAAGACTTCTAGTCCGACCTGTTGCTGAAGCCCAAGGAAAGGGAGGTGTAACAGCCGATGGATCGTGTGACAGTGAAGGTGTACACTCCTGGGGTGGGATAAGCATGTGGGGAAGGAGAGACCATTGGTTGGAGTGATGTTGAGGTTTGGTACCTTGGTCTAGACCATGATGATGTGGAAGTTCTTATCAATCAAAAGATAAGTAACAATTCTCTATTTATTGTATGTTGTGTATCTTGTATACATGTTATTATAATTGTCTGTATATACATAAATATACATTGCATATATGATTGCATTACCTGCATCCATGACTATACATAATGTGTTTCACGTTTCATTGTGTAAGAAATATATACCCGATGCTAATCATGTTATTGATTGGAATGTGATTCAGGTAGAGCAAGAAGGTGTCTTGCAAGTGCATCTGATGCACATATTGGATCGGAAGAGAAAACATCTCCGGAATTAGGCCATAGGATTTTAAAGGTCCATTGGACCTTGGCATGGTTATGAGGATACGACATGGGAGCATGAGGATGATATGCAGGCAGAATACCCACATCTTTTTGAAGATGTTGGAAATCTTGTTGATGTTGTGTAAGGAGTTGCACTGAGGACATTGCAAAAATAAGGGGAGGGGATTGTAATACCCCAAGGGCGTGCCCCAGTTGTATTTATAAATTGTAAACATGTTTTGTAGGCTGGTGAGTCGAGTGTTGATAAGTTGGTGGGCTTATGTGTTTATTAGGTTGAAGAGCCTAAGTGTTAAAGGCCAAGAGCCTAATTTTGTATATGTAACTATGCATATCATTAATAAAATATAAACATCATTGCATGCAGATCGACCACAAAGAAAGAGTGATGGGGGACTAATCTTCCACAAGGTTGGGTAAGGGAGGAGGCTAAGTGTGTTGGCCTAGGGGATAAGCTAGGGGGCTTAGCTCTAAAGGGGATAATAATTTATTATTATTTCCTAAAGGCTAAGGTGGACATGTTGAGTGTTGTCTAAAGTTCATGTAAAGGGAAAGTATGCTAAGTGGAACTCATGCGGCTCCAGGAAGACAAGTGTCGACCTGGGTGCATGCAGTTAAAACTAATGAGTCAATCATGTTGGTGGTCGTTTTGTCATTCTTTCATCCTTCGCCTGAGTTCGTGGGGATGCCCATCTGAACCCGTTTTTGGCCTCTGCATCTATATTTGCATAATCGCGCGCAGTGAAGGTTGTTTGTGCGACCATTTGCCCATTCTCCATCTGAACTCGTTGGTCTCTATGTTGTCCAGGGATGCTACAGTTTGGTATCACAAATAAGTCAAAGATGATTAGTGTCATTCCCCAGGCCGGTTGATGGCTGGGGATGTTACTCTACACATTTTTCTTCTATCTATCAAATTTCATTTTGATTGTGGAAATCCCTAAAAAAGGTTGTTTAGGGCCTCAAAACGACCCCGCAAGTCAAGGACCCAAAAACTAGGGAAACAACTGCTAAACTGAAAAACTACCAAAATGAGCCAGTTGGAATAAGTGGGAGGCCACCGACATCCATATGGATCAATATGTCATGTGTCACCATCCATTAATTGTCATGTGACACCATTCCTTGGTCACCATGTGGCACCATTCCACACTGCCAAGTGTCATGATCTTATTGGATGCCATGTGTAACAATCTTATTGGTTAGCACTTTATATGATTAAAATAATTCTTGGTATAAATCTTAAGTGGGAAAGTAAATGAGAGGGGGAAGATATGGGTAGTTAGGGAAGGAGATAAATGAGGGGAGCATAAGTGACGGGGTGAGGTAGCGGTGGGGAAGTTTGTAGGCAACGGGTTCACGGGGTGAGGGAGTGAGGGAGGTGAGGGGTTTGTCAGACAATTGGCTTAGGTTGATGGATAGTTGGTATGGATTTTTGGTTTTCATTGATGTCAACTATTGGAGAGTGATATTGTATATTGATGTCAACCCTTGGATAAAGTACGGTAGCAAATTCCAGTAGCAAAAAGGTTTGGGTAATGGACCCAATTTTGTTTGATGTAAATATGACTTATTATTGTCTTGTCATGGTTGATAATAAGTACAAATGGATGAAATCCAAAGTAGTCCCCTTATAGTGAAAGCCCTCACGGGAAGACGCTTGGCGGATTGAGTTATCCTAGAAGTATGGTTAGAGAACCCATTCTTATTTGTGGAATAATGAGATGAAGGTCAGTGAATTTTTTAGTGAAACTATCCTATATGGATATTTCTTTTCATGCCATTTCCGGTGGTATGTGGAACGTCACATAACTTCTCACAGTTAGAGGGTTATGGCCATGAGAAGTTGGAGAACCCAGGTTTGGGTAATGGACCCAAGTTTTTTTATGGATAAAGGTATGAGTTTTGATATATTTTTAGGTAATAGTATTCTATATGGATAGTACATGTCAGTCCATTTATGGTGGTATGTGGAACGTCACATAACTCCTCACAGTTTGAGAGTTATAGCCTTACGAAGTTGGAGGACCCTCATATGTCATCTAGAAGCCCCAAAAGGTCAAAGTAGTCAAAGTGGTTTAAGAATTTTTAAAGGTAAATAATAAAATAAAGTGACGAGTGCACTATAATTCAAAGTGAATACAAAATAAATTATTTAAATAATAAATATAATGGAGAAATTAGAAGTGGGTTAACCCTAAAATAAGGAAAGTGGGCAAAGTGACCTAGAAGATGTTTTTAAGGAAGCTACTTGGAGAGTATAAATAAGAGGCAAGGCTCTCTCATTTTACATTTCACTTGAGCATATTGAATACATATATTTTTTTGAGGTAACAAAATGATATATAAGCCAAATTTATGAGGAAAGGTGAAGAAAAGAAGGCCAGAATTCAAGGAACGATAAATTCCTTTGATGATGTTTTTTAAGGTGTTTTGGGTAAAAATGTCATAACTTCTTCATAACAGATCCAAATTGAGTAAGACAAAATGTGTTGGTTAGAGTACAATCTGTAGTATTCTTTGTAACAGTTTCATATCTATTCAATAAATATTTCGTGCGGGGCACGCTCTACAAGGCCTCTCTCTAGAATAATCCAGAATTCAACAAAGTATGCCATTCTTGCTATAACTCCTTTTCTGAGAGGTTCCAAGTAGTCACACCTGGAGGAATTGCATAAAAACACTGAAGAACATTTTGTGTCAATTTCAGATCTTTATTGATTAGAGGTACAAAGTTATGATTATTTCAAGTTAGGGTTGTTGACTAATCCAAAACTAGGCATGTGAGACTAAAGAAAAGTTTGATGAAAATGCTAGTCTCTTGTGTTTAAATTTAAGGAAGGTTTGTAGGAATGTGATCATATACACCAGGTCTATTAAAAAGTTACAAATCATATTTGGATGATGAAATTGATGAGGGAATTTGGTTGAGGTACATGTTGGGTACATGGTTGAGACAAGTATTTGATGAGTTGGCACATACATGAGGTGTATAGTTGATGATGTTGGTACATATTGATGAGTCATAGTTGATACATGATTGGTACATACTTGGTACATGGTTGGAGGCACTTGTTAGTAGTATTTGTGACACATGGTTTATGGATGATGTAGCATACTTGTATTATTAGAAGCACATATTGATCTTGGTGATGATTATGAGTTGTTGTGGTATACTTGGTTGATGCACATCTTTGAGAGTTGTCCTTGTGATTGATCTTGGTGAGTAGATCTGATTTGGTTGATAAATTTGATGAGATAGGTTGTTGTGATAGGTTGTTTGGACAAGTTGTTGTGACAGGTTGTTGTGACAGTTTATTTGTACAGGTTTGGTGCATGGTTGATGCACTTGTTTATGGTGCAGGTTGATTACATGTTGAGGTACAGGTTGATGCATGCTTCAGGTTATTGGTAAAGGTTTTTTTGTACAGGTTGATTGGTACAACTTTACAACAATATATCTCACAGTGATAATGTGACAATGGTTCCATCATTCTACTTATACGTCAGGGCGGTTGGACAGGGCAAGGACATGTGGTTGTAGCCACCTTCCGGTTGTAGCCGGAGAACAAAGGGGGTTGTAGCCTCCTTCTGGTTGTAGCCAAAGAATTGGGGAGTTGAAGCTTCTCTCAGGTTGTAGCCTGAGAAAATAGGGGGTTGGAGCCTCCTTCCAGTTGTATCTGGAAAAGAAAGGAATTTGGTGCTTCCAATGAATGTAATTCTTCAAGCAATATAAGAAAAATAATTCCGTGGTTTTCTCCCGCTTTGGGTTTCCACGTAAAAAACTGGTGTACTATGTATGTGTATGATTGTTCAATTGTTCATTGCTTATTTACTCTCCGGTTATTGGATGATAATGCTACATTGATATAACACTTGGATTATATGGTTAAAAATGATTAAATTTCTCTATTATTGATTCACCCCCCCTCTCAATAATCCAACAAGGGTAAGGGAATCTGCAAGTTCGACAAAGAATGAGGGAGTGTTGGGGTGGGAGAAATGTGGGTATCGAAGTTAGGGGGTGGGAAATGTAGGTGGAGGAGGTTAGGGAGTGACGTAGGATGAGGTAGGGGGAGGAAAATGGGTATGATGGGGGGGTAAATAATGTCGAGTTGTCAGGTATGGGGTGAGGGAAGTGGGTAAGCCCGCGAGTCCATAAACCTGCGAACTCGATGAACCCAAAAATTTATAAATTATTCTAATTTTTTATTGTATGGAGTGGGGGAAGTTCAGAGGATAGGAAGGGGAAGTGGGTAAGGAGTGTGGTGGAGAGTTATGGTGGGTGCCCACCAAAATATGGAGTAAGGAAAGGGAAGAAGAGTGGAGCATGGAAGGTGTGGTGAGTGAACCCGCCATGCTCTAAATTGAAGAAATAGCATGGGCCTTGGGCCTGGAAAATTTAAATGTAGTTCTAAGAGATTAGCTTTATTCCACATGGAAGAAACACCCTTTTTCCACTTAAATGCAAACTTGGATATCTTGAACATATGAACTCGAATTGTATGAATTCGAATTTTCAATCCAAAAAATGTGTGGTGGAGCTGAGACTGAGGGCTATGCAATGAAATTATAATAGTTCAAAAATTGTCTTCTTTTGATATCATTGTTTTTATGAATCCAAGAGCGAGAAAATATAAATGACCAAATTTTGGTCTACAACTCGCTCCAACTGCAGGACAATGACCCCCTGTGGATTACTAAGAACACTAGAATCTCAAGGCCATTTTCCTTGTCCATTGGGTTATGGAGCCATCTTCAAAAAAGATTCTTGTAATTCTACTTCTTTCATTGATTTATCTTCAAATTTCAATATATGGACTGCCTTATTGTGCAAAACTTGAACAAAATATGTACATACATGATCTACCTACCCTACCTTACTTATAAGAAAGATGAAACTTAGGTGTAGGTAGATTTCCAATGGATGCATTCATACATTGATCTAATTTGTGGAATGAACTCCATCACTATGGAACATATTGGGGATTGTACCAATGAGTCAAGGTCACTCTCAATGTCTACTGGAGAAAAATTGAACCAGGTGTGTTGAAAATTTGATTGCATTATTTGGCCAACAATGCTCTAGAACCATAATTCAATGAAGTTAATTCTTTGTTGCTTAAGAATATTATTGTCTTTGATTGAATGAGGATTTTCCAATCTTAACATTCCTTTTTCTGCCTCCTTATCATTGTCCACATCGAATAATTCATCAACAATATCTTGAAAAGACTCTTGCTCATCATTCTTCTCAAGATTCATTTCTTCCACCAATTGTTCATATGCCTCTAGTTGTTATGGAATTATTGTAATCTTATGAACATCTAGTTTTATTTTGATCTATTGAAGTTATAGTAACCTTTGTTCAAAGTTAAAGTTATAAGCTAACTCTAGTCAAAGTATTAGATTGATTAAGGTTGAGTTTTAGAGTTTATTTGCATTTTATTCTCTAACTCATATTTCTATCAAGAAAGCATATTGTCTTAAGTACATGGGACAGGTTGAAGAGAATACTTGTCATCTTGAGTGAAGGAGACTTGGAAGAAAATCAACAACGCTTTTTCGTGAAGATAAGACTCCAGGTTCTAGGTTTGATTGATTAAATTAACAAGTTTCCAATTTGCACATATCAAGTTTGATAACTTCTACATTACTAGTTGTGAGAACAAACCTTGAAAGGTTCTATTACTGCTAGATACAATGAATACTTGGAAGCATGTGAGTACTATTGATATAAATGATTATTGCACTTGGTCATGGGATGAACTAACATCTCCTCTAGGAGATAATTCTTTTTTTTCTTCCAGGAAGGTCACCTTGGTAATAATATGATGATTACCATGAGATTGCTTTTTTATTCTTGTTGAAATAGATATGTTCTTATGAAAATGCTATTATGCTTTTTGTTTTTGTTTTCTTGTTCCGACCAGGTTACCATGGAGGAATGATAGATCACAACATTAGAAGAGTGTTTTTCCTATTTATTATTATTGAATTTTTATTTTGGTTCTTGTTCCAAGAAGGTCACAAGCAATAGATGTGAGAAGGAGCTACTGGGATTATTGTTCTTGTTCTTGTTTTTATTATTGTAAGAGTATTATTCTTGTCTATTATTTTTCCCTTTGTTGTCCTTGTTCTAGGCAGGTCACAGGTGATAAATCTGAGGGAAGCTATAGTGACGGTTGCAGGAGGCAAAATATTAGATGGTCTCTAGTTTGAGACATGGAGTAGACTATCCAGATGAGAAGTTGTATACACGATTGGATACATCCATGTACCAAATAAGAAGAAGACGAAGAAGGGTACTTTTGTGAGATACATAATATCTCATATGGAGATTGATTGTAAGGAGGAAAAGGCTCCAAAGATGACTAAACAAATCCCTCTAGTGTAGTTGATCACTCTTTAGATCATTAGGAAGAGTTAGTAGAGCCAAAAGGGCCTACCCATAATCGTTGTAGTAACCAAGAAGAGACCAACGCGGTCCCATGAAACTTTGCAAGATGAAACATTGACGAGCCATATCACGAGGAGGAGATGGCTCTGAATATTATACATATTCAGAGGGATTCAAGCTTCAGAGGGATAATGGAGACTCAAAGACTTTCAGATTCATATGGAAGAGAGAGACATCTTCCAGAACTGATAGACAAATGCCATGGGTTGAGAAGGCTAGATCGAAGCTTCAAAGGATTCAAGGAGATATGATATCTTATGGGAAGATTCCCTTGCTTTAGTAGACTTTGCTACAGTGACTGAGGAGGAATCCAATTAAAAGGACTGGGATATATATCTTTTTCTTAGTTCTGAGACCAAAAGGGAAGTGAGTGGTGACTTCCAAGTTGATATACAAGATCAATCATGTTGCAAATAAATATCCTAGAGATGTACAAATCTTGGTTTGTGTTCAGAGGATTTTCCTAGCAAGAGGGAGAAGACTATGATGAGACACTTGCTCCAGTATATTGCTACCGACGAACATGTAGCAGATATGTTGACCAAGCCTCTGTCAGGAACAATCTTGGAGTGGTCGAAATGTTTTTCTCCAGTAGTGAGAATTGATGTATTCCCCAGTAGTGGGAAGTGATGTGATCCCCAGTAGTGGTATGTCACCCTAGTGCAAGTTGGTATGCTACAACAACTCAGGATGTTATGTTACCCCAACGTAGGTTGGTATGCTACTCCAACGCAGGCTGCTATGTTACCCCAATGCAGGTTGGTATGCTACTCCAACGTAGGCTGGTATGTTACCCTAGCGTAGGTTGGTATGATAATCCAATGCAAGATGGTATGTGTTGATATTATGGTATTTTCAAGAGGTATTAATCTCCACTTGTGACCTTTGATGAGATTAAAATATTCCAGGAAGCAAGAATAATCCTAAAAGACTTGGACATAACCCTAGAAGTAAAATTGGCTAAAGAGAATATTTTATATTAAATATTTATCCTCCAGAAAGAGAAGTTGGCCCAGACATCCTGAAGAGAGAAGTATAAATATAAGGTGTCAGATCTCATTTGATACACACAAGTCGAAACTGCAGAAATCCTGTAGTGCACAAGTCTGGGGAGCAGCTACAGTTGCAGTTACTACAACCTATAATTTCGGTCTTTCTGGGTTGGAATTTTTTATCAGTCTTGGTTATGTTTTCTTGGTGCATTAGCCTTGGTTGTCTATTGATTTTATACCATAATTCTTCCCTTTTCAAGGTCAATGTGCTCGGGGGTGGCATTTGTGCCTATGGTTGGGTGACAATATTGCTATATGGTCTATGGTTAAATGAGCACATCCACTTTTATAACAAGTTATGGGCCCACACCTCCTTCATTCAGTCTAACCACTAGAAGGAAGCTAAGCCATAAGGTTATCAATCTCATTGAAGAACTATCACTAGGGTTTCTAGTAGGTGCAGTTACTAAATCACTATCGCTAGGGTTACTAGCAGGTGTAGTTGCAAAACCCCTAAAACTCTTTCCCAACACCTTATGATGGAATACCTTACTCAAGAAGAAGATATTCTAGTGCGCCTTAGTCCAACATACCTCTTGACACTCTCAGAAGGAAAAAACGTCAAATTTGAGATTTTGGGTCAAAGTCAAAGTTTGACCAGTTATCAGTCAACATAAATCATGAATGAAAAGACAAATCATCTACATTATTCAACTCTCACAAGAACTGTTGAATATGACATGTGGATAATTGATAGAGGAGTTTCCAGACATATGACAGGAGATCAAGTCAGACTCTTTAATCTGAATGAAAAGATGACATCCTACAAGGTAGAACTTGGAGACAAGAACACCTATCCAGTCAAAGGAATTGGTCAAGCCTCCATCAAATTGAAAACAAGTAACAATGTTCAATTGAGCAATGTCTTATATGTACCTAGTTTAGAAAAGAATCTTGTATCCATATCTTTCCTATAAGACAAAGGAAACATAATAAACTTTGTAGATGGAAAAGTATTATCTTGGTCTAGAGACTCCAACATAGAGAACACTAGAGTTATTGGAACCCATGAAGGAAGACTATATAGACTACTAGAATGAAATGATGAAGTTCTTGTACATTATGAAGTCAATCCAAATGAACTTTGGCATAGAAGGTATGATCATATCAAATATCAAGCATTACCTTTCCTCAAAAAGATGGTTGAAGGAATACCATAACTACAATCTACACATGAAGGAATTTGCAAAGGATGTGCTCTTGGTAAGAATGTTAAGAAATCATTCTCAAGCAACAATAATAGATCTAAGGAAATCCTAGATCTAATACATTCAGACGTTTGTGGTCCGATGCCAGTCAAATATCTAGGAGGTTCTCTTTACTATGTAATCTTCATAGATGATTACTAAAGAAAGAATTGGTTATATCTCTTGAAGACAAAGGACGAAGTTTTCAACAAGTTTCAAGAACTCAAAGCAGAGATAGAGAACCTCACAAATAAGAAAATCAAGACCTTGAGAATAGATAATGGAGGAGAATACACATCCAAGGAATTTGTTGCCTTTTTCAAATCAACATGAGTTAGGAGGGAACTAACTGTTATGCTTAATCCTCAACAAAATGGTGTAGCAGAAAGGAAGAACATATCTATTGAAGAAACTGTGAAGGCATTAATAAACAATAAAGGTTTATCTATGTATTTATGGGGAGAAGCAACCATGAAAGCAATTTATGTTCAAAACATAAGTCCCCACCGCATATTGAAGGATATGACTCCAAATGAATCCTTCTCATGAAATAAACCTAATGTGGAACACTTAAGAATCTTTGGATGCCTTGTTTACATTCACATCCCCAAGGATAAAAGGAAGAAATTAGAACCCTCAAGAAATAAGGGAATATTTTTGGGATACAATGAATCATCCAAAGCCTATAGAATCTATATCCCAAAAAAACATAAGGTTGAATTCAACAAAGATGTAACCTTCAATGAAAAGATGGCTTTCAAGAAATCCATAGAAGAAACTATAGAAGAAGAAGAGTATGAAGAGCCTAAAGAAGAAAGCACATGTCTTCCAAAAAGTCAGAATGAAGAGACATAACAACTTGATCATCCAATGCAATCACATGAACCTATTTAATCAGTCGTTGTACCCAAAACCAAGAAACGTCCAACTTGGATTGAAGCTACTCTACAAGAAGGAGAAAGACTCAAAGCCCCAAGTGGCACCTTCAAAGAAAGAAAAAATCCCAAAAGATTCTCCAGCTATGCAGTATGTATGGAAAATCTTCTAAATGAATAACCCACCACATTTGAAGAAGAAAATCAAAAGAAACAATGGAAAGAAGCCATGACAGAAGAACACCAGTCCATCATGAAAAATGATGTATGGGAAATTGTGCCTAGACCCAAACAAAAATCAGTAGTTACTTCAAAATGGGTCTATAAGATCAAACATGCATAAGAAGGAAGCGTGGAAAAATACAAAGCAAAGTTCATAGATAGAGGGTTCTCCCAAAAGGAGGGAGAAGATTATGACGAGACATTTTCTCATGTTGTCGGATATACTTCTATTAGAGCCATTATGTCTCTTGTTACTTCCATGGGATGGAGTTTACATCAGATGGATGTAAAGATAGCTTTTCTCAATGGAGAAATCAAAGAAGAAGTATACATTGAACAACCTCAAGGATTTGAAGTACACTCTAGAGAAACTCATGTTTTCATATTAAATAAATCTCTGTATGGACTCAAGCAAGCTCCAAGAGCTTGGTATGCCAGAATAGACATCTACTTAATAAGACTTGATTTCTCCAAGAGTCATGTAGATCCAAATCTCTACTACAAAGTCATCAACAATGCACCTGTGATTCTACTTCTATATGTCGATGATTTATTCTTGACAGGTGAAGAGTCTCTCATCACCCAGTGTAAGAAGGATCTAGCTTATGATTTAGATATGAAAGACCTCAGTCTCATGCATTATTACTTGGGACTGGAAGTATGGCAAAAGCGTGGTGAAGTATTCCTTGGACAAGGAAAGTATGCAGTGAAGATTCTTGAGAAGTTTGGAATGATGGATTGCAATTCCATGGACACTCCTATGGCCATAGATATAAGGAAGGTAAGAGACTCAAACTCTGATCTAGTAGACCCATCCCTATATCAGCAATTGATTGGGTCATTAATGTATTTAGTGAATACTTGACCATATATTTTCTTTGTTGTAAACACCCTAAGCCAGTTCTAGGTGGAACCCAGACATGAGCATTGGATAGCTGCAAAGCATGTTCTAAGATATATTTGTGGGATGCTAAACCATGGTTTAAGATATACCTCATCCAGTGATATACATCTTCATGGATTCATAGATTCAGATTGGGCAGGGAGTGAAGAAGACATAAGGAGTACTTTAGGGATGTGTTTCATCTTGGGATCCATTATGATATCTTGGGGCAGTAGGAAACAAAATTATGTCACACTCAACACAACAAAAGAAAAATATATCGCAGCATGTGAGGCATGTACATAAGCAGTATGGATTAGAAATATGATTTCTGGATTATTTGATCAGGTTCCAAATTCGACCATAATATAGTGTGACAATCAGAGTTGTATAAGGCTATCCGAACACCTAGTGTTTTATGAACGGTCGAAATACATTGAGATCAAATACTACTTTATTCGAGATAAAGTCCAAGAAGGAGAAGTGAAGCTCCAATATATCTCCACAAAAGAGCAAACAACAAATGTTTTGACAAATCCTTTGTCTAGGATAAATTTTGCATACTTATGATACAAGTTGGGGATCATGGAGATAACTCCCTTAGCTGAAAGGTAAGAGATGGATCTCTAGGTTTGGAGGGAGCATTGATATATCATTGATTTATGGACAATCATTTTCCAGTTTGGAAAATGGCCCAAGATGGACAGTTCCTTTCCAGTTCAGAAAGTGGTTTGAGATTTTCTGAAGGACATGCATTTTCCAATTCGGACAATCATTTTCATAATGAAAATGGTCTGATAGTTTGTTGATGTACCATAGAAAGTGATTCCCCTTGTGGCCAGCATGGGGGAATGGTCTAGGACAATCATTCTTCTTGACAGTCACTCTCTGTAGTGGTTAAGTAGAATGGTTTGCCTCATCGGGTAGTCATTCTTTCAAAGTTCACAGTTGTGAGCAATTTCGAACAATGGTCTGTTTTGGAGGTTGGTGAAGAACAATCATTTCCTTCGGAAATGGTCTAGATATTCATTCCCTAGGACAGACTCATTCTCTCCAGGTTGCACTATGTTTAGTGTCAGAGGAATGGCCCAGTTAGGTGAATGGTTCAGGTTCAACAATCAGGAACAAGCATTCCCTAGGGAAAAATTATTCTATCCAAGTTGCACTATGATTAGTGCCAGAGGAATGGCCCAATTAGGTGAATGGTCCAGACTCATAAATCAAGGACAGTTATTCTTCCATGCCTAGGAAGAATATTCCAGATAGCCCATGGTTGATGCTTTTACTGTATAAGGGCATATTCTCTTCCATATCTCACATATGTGAGTGGAAGAATGGCTCAGATGACTGAACTTGTATCATGATATTGTTTATGCAGGTTGATATTAGATGATATGACTGTTGTATAGACTGTATGTATCTAGACAATAGTTGTATACTATTGTGGTGGATGTGTTCCACTAATTGTGACTATGTGTCACTCGTTAGTAGCCATGTGCTACTTGGTATGGTTGTGTACCACTGGATAGTAGTTATGTACTACTATGGATAGACACAGTTGTGTTATATCATATGACATTATACTGATTATCATGGAGATTATCCAATTGGATAATGTCAACGGTGCTCATGATTTGATCATGAGATAGCCCATGTGGCTATGGTGATGCTACCGATTGAATGGTTTGTTTGTGATCAATACCATTACCTTTTATACCTCCCTAACTAGGAGGGAGTTTTGATATTAAGGTAGTTGCAGAAGGTATTAGCCTCCACTTGTGACCTTTGATGAGATTAGAATATTCTAGGAAGCAAGAAAAACCCTAAAATACTTGGACATAACCCTAGAAGTAAAGTCAGCTAAAGAGAATATTTTATATTGAGCCTTTAGCCTCCAGAAAGAGAAGTCAGCCCAGACATCCTGGAGAGAGAAGTATAAATATAAGGCACCATAGCTCATTTGATACACATAAGTCGAAACTGCATAAATCCAGTAGTGTGTAAATCTCGGGAGCAGCTGCAGTTGTAGTTACTGCAACTTGTAATTTCTTTCTTTCTGGGTTGGACTTTCTGATCAGTCTTGATTATGTTTTCTTGGTGAATTAGCCTTGGTTGGCTATTGATTTGATACCAGAATTGTTCTCTCTATCAAGGTCAAGGTGCTCGAGGGTGGAATTTGTGCCTATGGTTAGGTGACAATATTGCTATATTGTTTATAGTTAAATGAGCACACCCACTTTTCTAATAGTATGTTACCCCAACGTAGGTTGGTATGCTACTCCAACACATGCTGGTATGTTACCCCAGTGCAGGTTGGTATGATACTCCAATGCATGATGGTATGTTACCCCAGTGCAGGTTGGTATGCTACTTCAGAAAAGGTTGGTACACTATTCCAGCGAAAGTGCAGAAGTTCTTATGATGTATGGATTCATGAAATTCAAAAAGACAATGACCGAGGTGTGCAAAAGCACATAAACAATGATGATGGTTGTGTCAAGATGGATACCTTCCTTGTTAAGAGGGAGTGTTAAATTTTTGAGTCAAATTCTGTGTGAGATGACGAGTTACTAGTTTTGTATGAACTAGATGCCAACCTATAGTGTCGAAAATGATTCCCAGTTAGAGTGTCTATCAGTAGCATCGGAGGTTACCAGCTGGAGGGCCAACCAGTAGTGTTGGAGGTGTTTTCCAACTAGATGGCTAATGTGCATCTATGATGGTGATACTTAATCTGTTTGATCATATGATAGCCTGAGTGGCTATGGTGATGCTACCTATAGACTGGTTTGCAATACCATGTGAGTCTTTCCCATGCCATGTGAGATGGATGGATGTGTTTGAGACCACTACATGAAGAAAATCTTAGTTAATACCTCCCTAGCTAAGAGGGAGTGTTGATGTTTTGGTAGTTGCGGGAGGTATTAACCTCCACGTGTAACCTATGACTTAGAATAGAATATTACGAAAGCAAGTGAACCATTAAATAGATGTGTGGAAACCCTAGAAGACAAGTGAGCCTAGCAGAATAAATAATATTAGAATATTATATTCCAAAAATACAAGTCGACTCTACAAGAAAAAGATAAACATAAAATATAATTACTAGAAATCCAGGTCGGCCCAGGCAGAAAATTCATTGGACATATTAATATAAATAGATGACGTTTTAGCTCATTTGGATACCTAGTCAAAGCGCAAGTATTGTGGAGAGTTGCAGTTGCAGCTGCAAGGAGGAATAAGGGCGTATGGTCATCTCTTAGTATTGTTCTCTCTCTAGTGCTATCAAATGATTCTCTTGGTGATATTCTTGCTAAGTATGGCACAAGGTTGAGAGAGTAGTGAAGTTGCAGCTGTTGCAGTTGTGTATGCCACTTATTCTGTGGATATGGAGACACTCTCTCTTGTGCGCTACCATTGGAGAAGGAGCGCTCTACATGTCTTGAGATGTTGTTGCATTTAGAAACTAGGGTTTATCTATTGGTTCTAGAGTAGGCTTGTCAGAATTATTCTAAGTAAAGGCTAGTGTGCTCGGGGGTGACATATGTGAATGCCTTTGGTTGGATGACAATGATGTGACATTGTCTATGGTTAAACAAGCATACCAAAATTTCAACAGAAAACACCTTCTAGTTACATTGAGTGTCACCACTAAGATAAGGTCCTATAAAATCTATACTATAACGAAATCTATTTCTGATTCAACATAGTTTATTCAATGCAATTTATTATTAACAAAGAAATTTGATATACAATGTCTTAAACATTATAATGCTTAATATTTTTATAATGCTAATTTTATATACAATGTCTTAAACATTATAATGCTTAATATTTTTATAATGCAATGCATGGTCTAAAATCATAAATGACGTGATAAGAAATATAAATTTGATTGTAAAAGAGTAAGTTTATGTTTTAAAATACCTCAACAATGATGTTATAAATAATGTGATATCAAATATAAATTTTATTGTAAATTCACAAGATCATATTATAAACATGGAAATATCAAAATTGGAGACCAATTTTGCTTACTGATTATAAACACAATCTTCTTCATAAAAGTTCTAATAGAGACGAAATTCTAGCAACAACTATTCAATGTTGAATCTATGTATGCAAATATTGATTATAGACACACTCATCGCAAAAATTCTAAAACAAGACAAAATTTCTTATATAATTGTGTATCTAAATGTTGTTTATTTTCATTATGTGTCAATATTTTATATCTAAATGTTGTTTATTTTCATTATATGTTAATATTTTATTGACAATAGTTTGTTTCAACTCTATAATTAATTCTTCATGATTGAGGCCACATGATTGTAAAAGAATGTTGATGAAATGGGGAAACATTAAGCACCATGTAGTGAGATAATGCTTGGCTTACTTCTTGGTGCATTATGTCTGTGGGATAGTGAATAATGTACATCAAACGAATATGATCTACCAAATAATTAACCATTGATTGACTCACTGCATGGTGCTTAATGTTAGCCGATGAAATAGTGTTATATTTTAATTTGATATGTGTTGAAGCTTGTGATACCCACACTATTGAATATGTAAATGACTCGTATTGGACCATCATACAATTTGTCATCTATCTTGGTACTTTATGGGTGGAAAACATTGGAGGAATCAACTTGTAGGGCCATTTTAGTGGCAGGTCCCAGTTTGGAAAATTGGGGTCCAAAAACTTTCAGATCCATTTTGAGGCATTAAATGACACTTTTTCGTGTTACATTGTCCATGGCTCATGCACACACCCTTGATGGTGTTCTACACTAGGAGACCTTTCCAACGATGTGTATGCAAAAGTTATGCCTCCCACAAGTTGACTTACCTTTTTGACCACCATGATACTAGTGGATGCTACGTCTACCCCCATTACTCACACATATAGGGCTAGCCACGTGTGGACTTTCAACAAGATACTAGAAGGTCCAAACCTGATCACTAATTTAGGGTTGAGGAAGTCAAAACCCTAACCGTAGACGACTATCGGGCTATGTGAAATATTGGGCCACAAAGGGAAGACAATGTCAAAGGCAACTCCATAGTGAGCGCCTCTTTCCTTGTACTTGAAGAATATATAATAGATCATAGGCCTCACCTTCTCGCTATGTTTTCTCTTGTATTGGGGTTTTCGAGATACATCTTGTGTATAATTGTGTGGATGGCATGTATATTTTTGCTCATTTCTGTCATTTTCTTAATTCAATTATTTCATAAATTCAAGCAAAGCTAGTAACTAACTAATCTAGGTTCTAAGGAAACATATTGCAAAAATTTAAGATTTCAGAATAGTTACGTCAAAGACGTATACCTATTGAAAAAAAGCAGAATTAATGACATTTTAATTACAAATGTGATTTATATGGACAAGATTTGTATTTTCTGAATATTCTTCATCGTCACAATAAATAAATGACCATTATTTCAACCATTAACTTCCTTGCATAACAAAACATGGTTGTTCGTCATTAAAATTTAGTGATTAATATGATTAACTTAATAATAGTGAATTAGGTAAATGCCTACTTTATTTAATGCTCATGGGTTTTTAATATATGTTCATGGAGTGCATGGCTAGCGTTTAATTTATTGCTCGTTTTTACGTTCTTTTTCTTTAAATCATATGTATCAACTATTCGATCTCTTGCCATAACAAAACACATGCATAGATTCAATATTTGATTTTTGGAAAATAAGTGGAATATAATGATGGATTTGGATTTTTCTTCGAGGAAGACGTAAACACACCTCAAGAAGTCCACTCCGTTGTAGTCTAGTTGGTTAGGATACTTGACTCTCACTTGAGAGACCCTAGTTCAAGTCCCGACAATGGAATTTATATTGTTTTAAAAGATTTTTAACATTGTCGAGATCTTCTACATTTTAAATGTCACTGAAACCCTCTAAACAAAACAAATGAACAGAGGTAAGGCGAACCCGAGAGCGATGCTCAATAAATATGGCTTTGGTAATCATAGAGAAAAATAAGCCAGATCTGAAGCTGCATTAAAAGGGTTATTAGAGATTATATATTTTTGTATTTAAACTTTAGATCACATTAGGTAACTGCAAATAAGAAGGATTAGTGATCTTTATGCGGCAATAAGATTCTAGTGTGTTGGATTTCAGTTTCCGAAGATGATACTGTGAAGATATGGAATTTGAGAGCTCTAAGTTGCAAGAGAAAACAAAAAATTAAGGTTGTTTATCCTCTTCCATTTAAATCAGACAGAATTGATGGAAGTATTTGTGGATGAAAGTTCCATTATAGCTACAAACAATCATGTAACATGCTATGTTTGGAGGATTCTAGTGTCATGGATTTTAGGTTCCGAAGATGATACTATGAACTGAGAGCTCATCTTTCGCCATCATTAATTTGATTGTACATTCGTCTCATCGAGGGCGAGACAGAAAGTCAACATTCAGGTACTCAAGGGTCAACCACAAATTCAATGAGCCATCAAGGCCAACCACAAAGTTAATATCTGATTTTGAAGCTGGGTGTTGTGATTACTCAAAGTCATCTGAGGGCCAGTCATAAAGTCAATGGTTGACTTTGACTTTGGATCCTCCAATAATTCAATTTGGAGTATGGCTCAATCTATAGTTATTAAGCTTAAGCATGCTAGTGTTACATGCACAAATCATAACCTCAAAAATGATGGTTATGGCATAAGATTGTAGCTCAATAAATACATGAAAGATTGTTGTTCTTCTCTACCCAATGATCTTTCTTATCACCTACTACTTTTCATATTTACAATTTATGTTACAAGTAATGCAATCTCAATGATTATGTGTCCAACATCCCCTCCTTAATTTGAAGAGTGTTTTCTAATTGTTCTACGTTTTGACTTTTTCTCGTCGAAATTTGATGACATAAATCTAGACGAAATTGCATTTTTTTTGTTGTTTAAATTGCATTTTTGAATGCATAAATGGACTCAAAGTTTTGAAAAACCCTTGGGGCACATGATTATATAGACTTTTCCACTCAAATACGCAGATCCAACACTTTCTCGCTGGATTCTGAGCAAAATTAAACAGAAAAAATCCATGGAAAATGACCAAAACATAGAATGTTTAGACTATGCCAATCTAAAGGGGTGTGTATGAGTCCAAGAATCATTCTGAACTTCTCAATTTTTTCTCTTCCAAGCACTTTGGTGAAGACATTTGCAATTTGATCATTTGTGGAACAATGTCTCTAGTGACTAGTCTTGGCCTCTACATGATATCAAATCAGGTGATACTTTGAGTTGATGTGCTTATTTTGATAATGGAATCTAGGATTCTTGGCCAACTTGATTGAAAAAATATTGTCAACTAGAAGAGGAGTAGAATTCACTTGTTTATCATGTAAATCTTCAAGTATTTTCCTGAGCCGCACAATCTCCTTTGTTGCTTCTACAGTTTCCACATATTTTGCGTTTGTTGTGGAATCTGTCGGAACTCACTATTTATGTGATCTCCAAGAGACAACTGTTGATTCAAGACTCATGAGATAGCCTGAAGTTGATACTCCAGTTTCCTTATCCCCAACAAAGTCTAAATCAGAATATCTAATCAGGTTGAAGTTATCTACCTTAGAGTACCTGATTCCCAACTCCTAAGTTCCTTTCAGGTATTTTAGAACTCTTTTTGCAGCAGACCAATGTCCTTCACAAGGATTTTGCATGAACCTGGAAATAATCCCAACAACAAATGAAATGTATGGTCTAGTGGTAGTAAGATAGATAATACTTCCCACAAACTATCTATACTTGGTTTCATTCTCAAATTCATTCTCTTTTTTTTATGTGAGTTTCAAATTCTATTCCATTGGAGTAGAAATGAGATTGTACTCACCGATGCCAAACTTGTTCAACAATTCTCCAATGTACTTCTTTTGGGAGATGAATATGTACCTTGGTTTTTGAATCACCTTAATTCCCAAATAGTTGTGAAGATATCCCAAATATGCCATGTCTCGAAGCCTTTCTTCAACTCTTTCTTTATGGATGCATTGCAACTTTCACTGTTCCGTGTTATCAACAAATCATCTACATATACTACAAGATATACACCAATTTTTCCAAATTTCTTGAAAAAAAGTTGCATTGTCAAGATTGAAATGCTTGAAATTCAATTTCAGAAGATTCCCAGTTAACTTTTCATACCATGCTCGTGGTGCTTGTTTTAGGCCATATAAGGATTTGATGAGCTTGCATACCTTATGTTCTTCTCCCTTCATAAAAAAACCTTCTGGTTGAGACATGAACACATTCTCTTTCAAGTCTCCATTCAAGAAAGTAGTCTTCACATCTATTTGATGAACTTTCCATCTATTTTGTGTTGCCATGGAAAATAAAGTTCATATGGTAGCCCATTTTGTTGTGGGGGAAAAGGTCTTCTCATAATCAACACCTTATTTCTATGGAAATACTTTTTCCACGAGCCTTGTTTTGTGCTTGTCAAGTGAGTCATTTGATATGTACTTGTTCTTGAATAACCACTTGTAGCCAATTGGTTGGGTTCCAAAAAGAGGATCCACTAACTTCCATGTCTCATTCTTGATGAGAGCATCATATTCCTTCTGCATGGCTTCCTTCCATTCATCATGAGAAGTGGTTTCTTCAAAAGAAACCCGTTCAAGGTTAATAGATAAATTCAACTCACAATCATATGAAGCATCCATGTCATCTACATCGTGATGATCACTATGCCAGATCGATGGTACAAGAATCCCGTGATCCAACGCTCTAGATTCTTTCTTTGTGAATCGTATTTTCACGACTCATGACTTCCGAAAGCAGCTTCCTCCATTCTCCCAACTCCCGACTTCTCGATATTCCAGAGTGCCAAATGAACAGCTCACACTCCTTCAGATATGACGACTACTAACCCTCTTGAACTTGCAAGTGTTTAAATACTCTCACCCTTATCCTTCCCATAGATCTACTGGATCCAACGGCCCATGAAAATCGGTGTTTCTCCCTTATGGAATTTCTACCGTCCATGGAGGCTCTCGATGGTTCCTCACCAAATGAGTTGGCGTCAACCCTCCTGAGCTTTCTTCCACAAGGTGACTTCAAACCTTTTCTTTCCTATGAACTTCCCTCGACTCTATCCTTCCTAAGCTTTATCCTTACTGCAAACTCAAAGATTCTAAGGAATCCTGCTCACACTCCTTGCGGCTTCCACAATAACCTCTGGTTATCTGAACACTTCAACTCTATGCACTCCTTGCAACAGAAGTTCTTCAACCGCTCTCTTGGGTTGGAAAATTCTAAGACTATCCTTAGCCTGCGCACACCTTGCATGGCTCTGTGCTATACTCTCACTTCTACTGGTATAAGTTAAAGATATCTCTCCTGAGATTTCTGAGATAAACTCAGAACCTTGTCAACGCACTCCTTGCAAACTTTCACTGCACTCCTTGCAGGAATTCTTAGGAAGAGAAACAATTGAAACTCATACTCTCCTCACAGACTTCATACATTCAACATAAAATCATACACATATGGCATTGAAACAAATGCACAATAGAGACTAGAATTAAACTGTAAACATACCATTCAATAGATGCATACAGGAACCAAAGTACACGAGACAATTGGATCAAAGCATTCTTATATTAATTCAAGTGTTTATGTACATGGTCTGAAAACAACAACAAACATCTTCTCATACAACTTCTAAAATATCCATTCTTCTCTGCTCTCCTATGCTCTATCTTACTCTACTATTCTCTTACAATGAGAATGACAATACAAATACATACAAGGGAGTCCTCTTGAGTTTTTCCCTCCTACAATCTTAAACTATCTTATTGAATTAAATACTACAACTACTTTACATTTATTCTAATAAATGTCCGCAACCGGCAAATAAGAGAAACGCTCAAGATCTGTATTACAATCCCCAAAACATTGAAAGCAAATACATCCTTCCAGCTATTACATTAATGGTCCATCTTTTGAAATTCAAAAAGAATGTCTTCAAAATGCACGTTGGCATATCTAGTTGTCTTCCACCCACGCTTGCTGGCAATGCTCCTGTATCATACTCCTAAGGATGAAAAATTCATGGACTCCTGTCCATGAGCTCCTGCACCATATGTCCATGTTTCTAGATATCTACTTCACTTTCCCAACTGGCATCTTCAATCAGGTGTCCTTTCCACTTTACCAAATATTCCAAATTTGTCTTCCTTCAGGTCTTCTTGCTAACTCTATGATCAATGATCTTTTCCATCTACGGATTTTTAGCTACAAGCATCTGTTTGACCCAATGAATTTTATTCTGACTCTCTACTCCTCTTGCTTCATATGCTATGTAAGGATACATATATGCTACGTTGAATATGGGTGATATGCCCACATCATCTGGCAATTTTATCTCATAAGCATTTTCCTCAAACTTCCTTAAAATTTTACATGGCCCTATCTTTTTCATATTCATCTTGTTATATGTTCCCCTTGGGTACCTTTCTTTTTTTAGATGTACCAAAACTAAATCTCCCACTTCAAATTGATGCTCTCTCCTGTGTTGATCTGCTTTGCGCTTGTATTCCTGGTTGGAACTCTGCAACCACTCTTTAATCTTATTGTGGAGCTCCTGCATCTCTGCTGCAAAATCTTCCTCTCCAGCACTCTTGAACTCATTCTGCTCTAAGTCTCTCAACTCAGACACTCCTCTTGGTTTCATTCCATACAATATTTGGAATGGGATCTTTCCTGAAATGTTATTAGGTGAGTCATTATATGCAAATTCTACTTGCGGCAAAATTTGATCCCACTGACTGTGATGTTCAATTACTAAACTCCTCAATAAGTCTCCCAAACTTCGATTTACTACCTCAGTCTATCCATCCGTCTTAGGGTGATATGTTGAGCTAAAAGATAAATTCATCCCCAACTTCTTCCACAGTTTCCTCTAGAAATGACCAACAAATTTGGTATCTCTGTCTGAAACAATACTCTTGGGTAAACCATGAAGTTGAACAACTTATTTGAAAAACAGGTTTGTAATGTGTGTTGCATCACTGGTTTTCTGACATGGAATGAAATGTGCCATTTTGGAAAATCTATCAACTACCACGAATATGGAATCATAGCCTCTCTGTGTCCTTGGCAGTCCCAACACAAAATCCATGCTTACCGCATCCCACGGCCTCTCATGTATTGGCAATGGTTGATACAACCCGGTATTCAGTCTTTTACCCTTTACGTGCTGGCATATCCTACATCTATTGACAAATTTCTGCACATCTGTCCTCATTCCTGGCCAAAAATACATACTGTTCAGTTGCACAAATGTTTTATCATGGCCGAAATGTCCAACCAATCCCCCACTATGTTTTTCCTTCAAAGGTTTTCTCTCATAGAACTCTTTGAGATACACAATTGATTTCCTTTGAATAGTAGTCCATCCTGAATTAAATATTCAATCCATTGGCTCATGTCTCTTAAAACATGATTCTCACATGCTTCGTAAGTGTCCTTGAAATCCGAATCATCTCTGTAAATTTCCTTAAGGCTACCAAAACCTAAGGTCTTCACTCGAAACTCCCGCAGAATCAAACATTTCATCCTCAATGCATCAACAACCTTGTTAGAATTTCCAGAAATGTTCTTTTAAAAAAAAGTAAAGTTTTGCATGAACTCAACCCATTTTGCATGTTTTTGGTTCAATTTCTCCTGTCTGGTTATAAACTATAAGGCTTGGTTGTCACTATACAAAACAAACTCTTTTGGAACTAGGTAGTGCCTCCATGTCTTCAACACCTGTATGACTGCATAACACTTTTTATCATAAGTGGAGTAATTTATTTTAGCCTCATTCATCTTCTCACTGAAGTATGCAATTGGTCTATTGTCTTGACTTAAGACTACTCCAATCGCAAATCCACTTGTGTCACATCTCACTTGAAATGTCTTACTAAAATCTGGTAGAACCAGAACTAGTTGTTCAGTTATCTTCTCTTTCAACAACTTGAAAATTTTCTCTACTTCCTCTGTCCAATGAAAATATTTATGTCTTTTCTTGACTGTGCCCATCATTGGTGCAAAAATTCCACTAAAATTTCTGATGAATTTCCTGTAAAAATTGGCTAGTCCATGGAAGCTTCTGACTTCAAAGATATTCCTTGGCGACGACCACTCTTTGATTGCTTTTACCTTCTCTGAATCCATCTTCAACTCATTCGAAGAGATCACAAAACCCAAATAAATGAGTTATGTCTTCATGAAAGATGACTTCTTCAGATTTATCAACAACTTCTCTTATTGCAACCTCCTCATCACTAGATTTAAATGTCTCAAATGTTCTTCCTTAGTCTTACTGAAGATCAGTATATTATCAAGATACACAATCACAAACTTTCCAATGAAATATTTCAAGACTTTGTTCATCAATCTCATAAAATTACTTGGCACATTCGTCAAGCCAAATGGCATGACAAGCCATTCATACAACCCTTCATTCATCTTGAATGTTGCCTTCCATTCATCACCTTCCCTCATCCTAATCTGATGATATCCACTCTTCAAATCAATTTTTGAAAAAAAATTTGCCCCATTCAAGAAATCCATCAAGTCATCCATTTTGGGTAAAGGAAATCTATACCTAATAGTGATTTTTTTTATATCCCTCGAGTCAGTACACATTCTCCATCCGCCATCCTTCTTCAGAATTAACATTGTTGTTACATTGCATGGACTCAAGCTTCCTCTAATCAACCCCTTGTCCATCAAATCTTGGACTTGCTTCTTAACCTCTTCATTCTCCTGCGGCGTCAATCTATACGTTGCTTTTTTTTGGCAAACTCACTCCTGGTATAAGGTCAATATGATGGCTTATACTCCTGATGGGTGGCAACGAACAAGGAAAATCGTCCACCACTATATCAACGAAATTCTCTAGCAGTTCCTGAATTTCCTCAGCTAGATCATCTATTGAGGTACTGGTCAAGATGACTCTAGGTTTTCTAACCACAACAAACTGCATTTCTTCCCCTTTTGTGACTTCATCCAGAAGTTCCTTCCCACTCATGAGAGGTATAGTATTACTTGCTTCTTCTTTCGCCTTTTTGTCTTCAATTGGCAGCAACATATGTGTCCTACCATTCTTCTCCAAGGTGTAAGTGTTCTTTCTTCTGTCATGAATAACATTAATGTCATATTGCCAAGGCCTCCCCAACAAAAGATGACAGATATCCATGGGAATTACGTCACATAAAATCTCATCTCTATACCCCCCTAT
Organism: Picea mariana; assembly: GCA_032191745.1. Classification (NCBI taxonomy): domain Eukaryota; kingdom Viridiplantae; phylum Streptophyta; class Pinopsida; order Pinales; family Pinaceae; genus Picea; species Picea mariana. Next base: position 18,360 of record JASDQU010504537.1, on the reverse strand, counting down.
CTTAAATTCAACTAAACATTGTTTAATGACTGTTACCTGATGTCATTTTTGCAACCATGAAACTTTATACGGGCTTGTATGTGCAACTGTCTCCAATTCTAGCTTCTCCACCATCTCTGTGGATACTAAATTATATGTGCTTCCACTGTCAACTATCACCTTGCATACCCTATGATGGGTGTTCTATATGCACTAAAACACAGTAAAAACCCTCAATTAAATTGTCAACCCGAGGTACGTAAACTTAGAGTTGTAGCAAAATATATGCCAAAGGTAGAAGGGCTGGTAGGAGTATAGTTGATCCAAAAATGAAGGTATTACTGATAAATCACAAGTTAGTTTAATGTACTTTTTGCATCGGATCGTTCAGAATGCGAAATACATAAACTTGTTATCTTGTTTGTGGAATATCAAATGTGACTTTTACTTGATGCTTATTAATGTATAAAGAGATCAACCATTAATATTCATGCTGCAAATGAAGAGAATAGAACAACAAAATAGAAAGAGAAATAGAGACAAGAGGTTGATAACGGAGTTCACTAATCGTTGGCTACATCTCTGGGTCCTCTTCCAAGTGGAGGACCTCTTTATTTCTCTTTAAAATGCTCAAAGTTCTCTTACAATGCTCTTTGTTGTTACATTACATGCTTCATGTCTTCTGCGCAAGACCTCCTTGCTCAAATTCATGCATGCACCATCAAAATCCTCTCAACAACATGAGAAAAATGCCTCTCAAAACATGAGAAAAGGCCAAAATTTACAAACTGCTCCTTCAAAACCCTGCATCAAAAAGTCTCCCACAAGCTTCAAAAAGCCTGGTTCTTATAGTTTTCAAGGCTCGGATGAGGAATCCCAACTTCCCTCAAGATATGAACTCTTTCTGGGATCAAATGCCCCTTCAAATGGCCTAAAATCCTCAAAAACTCCATTTTCTAGGCATAATATCAGTCAAAAATCACTTATGTATAGTTAAAAACCCATTTTTTCTAAAAAATACACAGTAAGCCCCCTTGGGCTGGCACGTGCCCCTTTTATAAGGTCACATGAGCTTCTTATGGCCAAGCATTGGCCCATACTTGCTCTAGCTTCTGGTTTTGGGGCGCATCTCATGTGGCCTCGGCCTAACCAATAAAATATGTGCATGCCCTTGTAGGATTAGGCCCCTGGTCTTATGGGATCCACCCGAGATCCAAGGGCTAGGGTCTATCAAAATCCCCGAGCATATGGTTATGGTTAATCCCTCGCACTCCAGGTTATATGCAATGAAATTCAACCACGGGCTAGGGCTTAGCCCTAGCCCCCTTACGCCCTCCTTTGGATATTTGACCCCAAAACTATAGGAAAGTGGGTTTTTTTCATAAATTTGACTTTTGGCAGGTTGGTAATTGAACTTTTCCAAAGACTTGGAGCTAGCCATGGGTCGGAGGTTCGAATCCCATGGACCCCCAAATACTTTTTACATGCCAACCAGTAGTGAATTGCCACATGGCTACCCATGTCTGGGCCATGTGGCACTTATTCATTTGCTAGTTGACCATTGACTTTTGCCATAGAAGAATCTGATTGTCGTGCAATATTTTTCACATCCAAAGTCTGTTTTGAGGAAATGAATATATGGCCGGAATCAGTGCGACGAGAAGGTCGCGATGGAATTAGTTTCATCCAATTCTAAGAACTTTTATTTTTGAGCATTTTCTTAGCCTAGGGAGCCTCCTGGACCATTCCTCCCCACTTTGGAAGATTTTGGACCACCAAAAGTCTTCTTTTACTTGGGTAAGAAGTGAGGGTACTGCCTCCCCACTTTGTCCTGTATCATCCATCTTCTTTGCTGGGATAATGATCACCTGACTAATCACAACAAACATGAAAACTGAGATAGCATTGTTTATCAAAGTAATCATGCCATCAACTGCACATTCATCTACATTGTTTGTCGTTGTTAGCAGCCATACATTATTGAATAGTAGAAAACCAAATAACAATACTAAATGCGCTAATGAAATAACATGCTTCCTCTTTTGAACAGGAGTAGTAATCAAATTATGCAATCGAACCTCATGTTGTACCCCTGGTGACACTTCATGACTATTTGAAACATATGGAATCATCTCATGTTTAGCATCACTAACTTCATGTTTTATTACAGACACAAGTGTTAAACTTTTTCTTACATTTACCATTCTTTTTAACTGCCCTGTAGTTGCAAAGGACCTGTCAGTTTTCATGCGATGAGCACGAACAATGTACTCCTTCCCATCTTTCTTGAAGCAATATTTATTTTCCTCCCTGTAGAATATGGATTTCCTATCATGAAGGTATGGGCTTCCCAATACAATTCCACATATGTCTAGTGGCACCATATCAAGCTCTACTTCATCAACATAATTAGAAGTGATTGCAAACTTGATTTTACATTGCTTGGTTACTTGTAAATTGTTATCACCACATATCCATCCCAATGGATATGGTTTAGGATGTGACTTAGTTTCAAGTCCCAAGTTATTCAAAACATCTTCACTAATTAGATTTGCTTGTGATCCACTGTCTACAAGAGTATCAACTTTGACATTATGTGTTATGACTCTTATGTGGAAAAGTTCATTCCTTTTACACTCATCATTTACATTGACTAATCTAGAAGATCTAGTACTTGCAACAAAATTTTTACCTCGGATTCCCATAGCTACAACCTGTGTCTCATCACTGGAATTTGATCCAAGATCCACTTGAACTATCATAATTGTGGTATTCTTTCTTCCATGGTTGGAAAACTTCTTTGGCTTCAAGTCAGGATGTAAGACCCAACAACGATCTTCATCATGGCCTACTTTCTTGCAATGCTTGCAAGTAGGCTTCTCCTTTCTTGTTGTGGCTGTCTTCTTCTCTTTCCTTTTCCATGCATCCTTTCTTTGCCAAGTATCTGTAGAAACACTATCACCAAC
>JASDQU010504536.1:50824-63771 GCA_032191745.1 Picea mariana | reverse complement strand
CCATTTTCCTAGGGATTGTAAGGTGTACTCTTTTGATGATGTATCTTGAATTCTTTTGTCATAGCTATGATTGTACTGTTAATAAAATGGGTTCCCTCATCACTCAACAAAATTATGGGACATCCAAATCTGGTCACCATGTTATCAAAGAGAAACTACATTGTAGTTTCTACATTGAAATCCTTCATTGGGGATGCTTCTTTCCATCTGGTTAAGTATTATGTCATAGTGATGATGTATCTGGCTCCTGACCTCCTTGCTGGTGGGTTAGTGGGTCCAAATATATCCACAACCCATTTATCAAATACTTGTAAAGTTACTTGAGGCATAAGTGGAATTTCATCCCTTATGGATGATTTTCCCACCCTCTGAAAGACATCATAGGTATGACAATATTCCTTTGCATCCTTATGTATTGTAGGCCACCATAATCCTTCACGCAACACCTTCTATGTTCTAGGATTTCCTGCATAGTTCCCTCCAGCTATTCCTTCATGTCCTTTTGCTAACACCATGGAGTGTTCATGCTCCATCACACATCTTATAATAATTCCATCTGTGCCTAACTTGTATAAATGACCTACAATCAACTGATATTCTGTAGCACACACTACTAACTATTTTTTCTGCATGACTGTGAACTCCCTGGGAGCCATTCCTGTGCTAAAAAATCCAACAATGTCAATAAAATAATCATCATCAATCTGAACAGGAAATAAGTTAGCATCTAGAAAATTCTCCTCCAAGTTCTTTGGCTCCTCTCCATTAGTAATTATATATATATATATATATATGATCTGGTCTTGCATTTAGCTTCCCTAGTTTTACTATGATTTCAAAATCAAATTCTTGAAATAATAACAACCATCTACAGATCCTCTCCCCCAACAATGGCTTGTTAACTAGGTACTTCAAGGTGGAATGATCTGTAAACATCTTAAAATGTTGACCCAATAAATAATGTCTAAAATTCTGTAGGGAATATACCATAGCCAAACCTTCCCTTTATGTAGTTTTATAATTCTTCTCTGACTCAGACAAGTTTCTACTAGCAGAATATATTGGGTGATCAATGTATCCTTCACATGGTTGTGCCAAAACTTCTCCAAGTGCAATGGATGAAGCATCCACATGCACATGAAATTGTTTTGTCCAATATGGAAATATTAGAATTGTTTTTGTCACCATCTTCTCTTTCAATATGTCCAAGCTTTCTTGGAATTCATCATTCCACTGAAACCTCATGTCTTTCTTCAGCAATTTTTCCATGGGAGAAGTAATATTTGCATATCCCCTTATGAATTTCATGTAGTACCCTATGTGGCCCAATGTTTCTCTCAACTGGTGCATTGACTTTGGTGGTGGTAAATTGACAATAACAACAATCTTTATAGGGTCTACTATTAGGCCCTGTTTGCATACAATGTGCCCAAGTAGGAGGCCAAATAGAATGTTGAATATACATTTATTAATGTTCAATGAGGTCTGACATTGCCTACATCTTTCTAACATTAACCTCATGATTTCTACATGGTCCTTCAACAAATTGAATACTGTCAAATCATCTAGATAAACCTCTAAAAAGTTATGTATAAAATCCTTGAATGAAGTTACTACTACTCTAGAAAATATTGTTGGTGCATTATTTAAACCAAATGGAATTATTGTTTACTGATATGACCCCAAATCTATTACAAATGTAGTTTTTTATTTTTCCTATGGAGTAATTATGATCTAATGGTAACCTGCAAATCCATCTGTGAAGGAGTACACTTCTTGTCCTCCCACATTCTCTAAGACCTCATCTGTAAATGGAGTAGGAAAATGATCATGAAAGCATGCATAATTTAACTTCCTCGGATCCACACATATCCTAGTCCCCCCAGTCTTTTTTTCCTAGACCACCATAGGACTAATCCACTCTGATTTTTCCACAAGCTCTATCATTCCTGATTCTATAATTTTTTCAAGTTCTTCCTTAACCTTATGCTTATAGATGGGGTTTAATATATATGGTTTATGTCTAACTGGTCTTGCCTCTGGTCTGAAGGGTATATTCATTTCCCCAAGTTCTCCTACTACCCCTTTCATCTATGATAATTTGGTTGGTAATAAGTCACTATACTCATGCAGTAATTCAATTATATTTTCCATTGTCTCACTATCCCAGTAATCCCCAATGATGGCTATCTTGGGCTTCTCTTCAGTCCTAATATTGACCTTTTTAATATTCATAGGTGTAGTAAACTCTTCTGAATGTAACTCAAGTCCTTCCTACCCTCTTTATTCTTCCCCTTATAATGTATGTATGTCACGTAGGTTTTCTTGTACTTCTTCATCCTCTACGACCTGATAACAATACAATAATTGTTCAAGTATTTATTTTTTGTAATATCTGTCTATTGTCCCTGTATATAACCCATACTCTTCAAATATCTTCCCTATGATCCTCTATAATTCCAAATCCACCCATGGATTCTCACTTTCAAATGCAAAGGTCCTAATAAAGTTTTGTTGCACTATGCCCCAACTTATAGTTTCTCTGTGCAGTTGTTGCTCCTTGTACTAGTTACTAGGTATTCCTTCCAATGTATGAATAAAGTAATGCATCCATTCCTTTGGTGGCACCAATATCCAGTTAGTGACACAATCATCTATGTGTTATCTTAGGTTCCCTTTTCCATCATACTTCTGTAAGAGTCTATCCTGCTGACTCCTACCAAATATTATGTGTATCAGTCGCTTACACTAATACCGGCTATGAATTGTCTTCTTATGTGCACCCCACCATCATGAAGGTGTGTCCCTTAGTGCTATATCCAATACTAATAATATCTAACTATCCAAAATCTCTAATTCAAACTCTATCAGAAATTTTTCTAAATTGTATTCTTCAGTAAATGTGGGAAACTGTCTTACTTTTGTTCCAACCCATCTTACTACGTGTGTAACTCTAGCACACATCCTAGTAGAGACTTCATGCAATATTTGTTGCCTGTTTTCTACTCCATTATATGAATCTGAAATGTAGGAATTAATACTCCTCCAACTGAGCACTCCATCTGTAGTTGGATTCACATAGTCTTATTCTCATGTAGTAGTCCTATACAACTAGTTCACATCATCCTCTAGAACACTTTTAGGCACAGGTTCTACATATATTTCACAATCCTTCTCTATTCCCCTGTGGATCCATGTTCTGATACTGTAGTTCCTAATTATACTGTAGAGGTTGTTGAAATTGTTTCACTTCTTGAAACTGTTGCACATTTCCAAACTGTGGCGTAGTCTGTCTTGCTATCAACTTATCCTACATCCTATATGCATCTAAGGTTATTTACTTCATTAAATCTAGGGTTCTACAATTTTTGTCTTCATGTCACACTGACTTACAAAATTTACAGAAAGTACTCTTTGGTTCTATATTGTACTTCTACATCATAGGGCAGTGAAAGGATCATGCCCATGTGTCTTGCATATTTCACACCAAGGCCCTCCTATAAGAAATGGATTTGGAAACCCTAATCCTAGCTACTGTGCAAATGTCAGAAACTCATTCTTGTAACGTCCCTCGAATTTTCACAGGGTACACCACATTGCTTCTCTTTTCTCCCTACTTTTATTCTAGTTTAATTGCACTGTCAAGTTCTTCAAGTCTTCCTTCAGCTCCTCTATAGTTGGATTTGTCTTCTGATATTGATTCTCTTTTAACTGCATCGCTTCTTGCAGTGCCTCTACCTGGGTTTGAAATTTTTGTTGTCTCAATGGATATTTGAAATGTGGTAACAAATAATTTATAAACAACATCTATGCTACATGTCAAAAATGGGATACTTCAATTTACCTTTCAATGTCTTGAACTTCTGATCGATGTTCCATACATACTCTCCTGGTTTTTGTCTAACCTTAATCATCTCATTCATAAACTGGTCCTCTGATTTCAGCCTATGAAACTTAGTGATCATTTCCTACTTGATCTCTGCTACTGTTCCTGGCGCACCCTGTGGATTTTTTACTGTGATATTCATGTACTAATCCAGTATGCGGTTTCTGAACGTGATTGTTAGATGCCCTACTTTTGGTGCCTCATCAATGATTGCTTTTTCTTCCCATATTCTCTCACACATGAATAGGTTCTTCTCTAGGTCTTCTGATCCATTCCTATGGAACTATGTTAATATTATCATTAGATATACACCTTCCATCGTGGAATGTGTTATACCTTCTCCATGCGATATTACTATATGTGTATGTTGTTCGGACTTGAACTCCCACTGGTATTGCTAATGGTACTTCCACTTGTACCACTACCTAAACTATTGTTGGTACTTCCAGTTGTACCACTACCTACACTATTGTTGGTACTTCTACTTGTACCCTCACTTCTATTTTGATCTCCTAGATTCCTCTGACTATTAGTCACTGGTTCTCTGAACAACTCTTGCTTTGTTGATGTGTTAATCGTACATGGGGTTGTAGGTTCTACACTAATTCAGATATGGACAAGGGAACCTTATTCCTCATTAGATCTCTCTCCTCTAGTATTTCTTTCATATGTGGCATGGATTATTTATTCAATGTGCTACACAACACAAAGCTCCTCTACCTCTTCCTCATCACTCTCCAAGCCTTCCCTCTCAACAACTGCTCTTTTCTGCCATTGCAGGTTGTTTCTTCCTTTTGCAAAATTTCCTGGATCTCCTCTTGATCCATCATAATAGGATATTTATATTTATTTTGATCTCCTCTATTCATTTTTCCCTCCATCTCATACCTTCCTCAATGTTTCCCCTAACTCCCCCATTCACGCAGGGTAGTTTAGTTGTCTAATTCCATGGTTAATACCCCTTTATCATGAAATAATATTTTTATTGAAGTGTACAATGACCTAATGTACCTTCCCCTTGGTACCTTAAGAAATTCCTACTATTCTACACTGTAAGAATTCAATGTATCTACTGAAAACGCAGTGATATACCCCACTATAATGTTTTCTAGCTAAAAATCTACTGCACACATGAATTTGTTATTCACCTTTTTCAACCATGCAATATTCTCTTCTATCCACTCCAATAATATAAATCTATTCATCAGATGGGTATCTTTGACCTGGGTTATCCATTCCTCCAATGGTGTGGGAAACTCACTAAAGAAAATCTCGTGTATTTCACTGAATACGTATCTCTCCAAGTACTTTCTTGGCTTAAACCTAGGGCTTTTATTATCTTTGTGGGAAAACTCTAGTTCCTGAAATTTCAGCCATCTTTCAATCTCCACTTTCGTGGGGTTCCAAACTAAAAACATGCCCTTTCTTGAACCATCACAATATACTACATGATACATCCCTCCCGATCTAATCTTCTGAGTTTGAACTAGGAACAAAACCATTGTTGTCTTTTTTGGGCTGACCCAGGTTCTAACTATGGGATTACCAACAACCCTTCGAACATAGGCCCTTTTGTATACCAGAAGGAAACACATCGCATAGAGTGCACCACACAGTATCACCTGAGATGGCTTCAATGGTTGGACGTAGGACTTAGGTGTCTGTAACCATGGGATGGGATGCGCTTCACTCTTAATGGAATTATATCTATTCAACTGTTAGCCCTCGAATATCCCTTCATGATGTTACCCAATAAGGATCCTAGTTATGATCAATGACACACTACTCCAACAGGAACCCATGAACCATTATACCATCATATACCAAATGACATCTATTCTTTTACTGTAACAAAATATTTAGATCTGCATACTAACTATGACATTCATCCATTAGTGTTGTTCTACATAGTTCATTAGTTTATCCTTAGTGCGCAGTATTCATTCTTTTATCATTAAACATGTTCAACATAAAATTATTAAACAAAATATAATAACAAATATTGCACACATACACAAATAACCTAGATATATCGTGGTTCACCCCCTATTATAGCCCTAAAATGATCTACCTATGCATACATGGCATTGGCCCTTCTACTTTTATAATTTTCCAAATCACTGTTGAGGAACTATATTTAAAAAACCATTTTTTAGAGCATGTACCTACCCTACTACACTATTTCCTGTGTACATATGCTTTCTACATGCTAGACAACCCATGTACATATGCTTGTTGCATACTAAATAACCCGTGTTTACCTCCAAACGTTGCAAAAAATAAAAAGTTGCAAGAAATTTGACGAAGTTTATGGGCTATAGAGGGTTTCCCAACTAATTCACTTGTTCTAGCTCGTCCCCAAACCAAATAACTATCCTTTGTCATATAAAATGAGGTCTTGGGGTCCCATTTACACATAAAGCATTAGAACAATGAAACTCTTCCCAAATCCCTTTTCCCTCCTTACCCAAGTATTTGCAACCCCTTCTGAGTTTTGCCTCAACATTCCCTCTCTATCCTTTTCTCCCATACAATCCCTTCCCTTCCCTTGAAGTGATCAACTGATTGTGACAATAATCCTTGGGATAGTGCACTTGGAGAAACATTAATAGGATCCTGGACCAGGTTCCTGGAGCGTCGACCTACAAAGGTTATAATATTTGATCTTTGGATTTGAATAAAAGAATCTTTTTCGTGTCCCAAATGTTATCTTTATGTTTTTCATTTGATTTATGCATAATGGTTTATATCCAACCCTAATATTGATGAGTAGAGATAGAATACTTGTATCATTGTTTTCCTAAGTGTTCTTGCAGGTCAGATTTGGGAGGAGACTTGCAGCCTAGAAGATATAAAGTTGGAGGTGGTCTACTTCGAACATTGAACCTAAGGTACTACTTTTGACCTACTTTCCTATCTCTTTCTGTTCATGTTTTTAGAGTGTTTGGGGTAGTTTAGGAATTAGATTATGTTTTAAGGGAGATAATAACTATGCCTATACTTTGACCCTCGTATAGTAATAGGGGGATTTTCCCCACTAGCAGAATCAAGGACTCCACTAGGGACTCTCTCTAGGTTTTTAGAGGGAGTTTTTTGGGTTTTAATTGGCTTCTTTATTTCCTTTTGAGTTTTTGACAAGTTCAGTGAGTCTTTTAAGGGTATCTGGTCACCTGCAAGGTGCCTACCAGTTTTCTTGCCCAGTCAGTCTACCTAGTTTTTTTCTTTTTTTGAAAAATCCCAGAGGTGTACGAGCTCTTCTTTGGCTCATCCCACATACATATGTCGTTTGCACAGTAAACAACCCACGTACATATGTAGGCTATCAATGCAACAACCCACGTCTCTATGTCTAGAAAGTATTTTTTAAAAAGAGAGGTTTTCTCTTTCCTAACATAAGTTTAGGCTTCCTAGGGATTTCTTGGACCTTACAAAGTCTCTGGTTTTGGCCTTAGCTTGGATTATATATTCTTTTTCAACTTGTTTTCTTGGTTTTCTTTTGTTTTCCCTAGAGGTTTAGAGTAAAATTTCAATTTTTAGATACTGCATTGGTTTCTTTTTGAATCCTTGTGTTTACGCAGTCGGTTTAGGGTCTCTGTCAATCTTATCTTATGTTTTCTCTTTTTTCCTATTTCTTGCTTTGAGAAACAAAAAAGAATTTTAACTTTGGTTTTTCTTGTTAAAGCAGTTCAAAAAAAATAAAAAAGAATCCTTTTTTTTTTCTTTCATTTAGTTTGGTAACATAGTCTAGGTTGTTTATTTGCAAGAAGGAAAGAGTTTTAGTTTCAAAGATATTTCTTTCTTTCCTGGAAATATAAGTAGTCTTTCTTAGTCAAACAAAATCATTTTTTAGGAAACTTTCTGTTAGCACTCTGTAAATTTCCTAAAGGTTGATAGTAGAAGAAATCTACAAAGGGTAACTTTATCCAACCACTTTTGAAGATGGGATCTAGCCCTTCCAACTTCAGAGAGGGATCTCTCTATATGATTTAGCTATGGTTCAAATTTTAAATATTAGGCTAGGTAAATAAATGGGTCGGTTTTTGTTGTCGTAGTGTTTTTCGAGTTGGTTGAGATAGTCTACACATCCATTGGGCTATGGGGTCTGTGTTTTAAATAAAATATGAAATCCAAACTAGAAAAGAAAAGGAAAAACTTTTCACAGGGTGAGATAATATAATCACTGGATCCTTTAGTATCATAAATGATGAATAATAGAAAAGATGAGGCAGATAATTTCAACAAAGAAGCAGTTAAGAATTTCTTTATTGAAAACACTAAAAGATAAAACTCTAAAATCTTTTGAGTCAGAAGTAGGGTATAAGAGATAAATCCTGCAACATTCGTTACTCTTAAAGATTAGATTTAGAAAACAGTATGATAACAAAGAGAGAATAACATTCAACTTAGAAAGAAAAACATCACCAGTGAATACATGCAAGAATCCTGTAAAAGTGCCTCATTTTATTAATGGAAGATCTCTTCAAAAATATTACAGTCTGATAGCTTCAGGGTGTGAAGATCAACAACCCTTAATACTTTAAAAGATGAAGTATTTATAACTCAAATTACAAATAATCATTTCATTAATGATCAGGATGTGCTAATTCTATTTTTAGCCTAACTAACTTAACAAATTTCCTAAATCTAGGAACTGCTTGATGATGTGGTGTAACTGCATGCTGATTTCTGGGTGGGCCGTTGATGAATCCTCTGCAAGACCTCATCTGACTGGATAAATGACTAGACTAGGACAACTCATCTACTACTCGATCAGATCATAGAGTTCCTCCCATCGGAGATGACTGGGCACGTTGACTTTGGGTAGCCTTCGATACACTTCATCCATTTCTGTGTACTTGGCGAAGGTAGGCTTGGTGAGGAAGATATATCGAATCTCATGTTGGATACTGATGTCCCACTGAACTGCATCTAGAAATGCCTTGCCAGTGATGCTCCCTTGAATTCCTACAAACTTCGAACTGTCCTTAGCCACATCGGCCAATCTCTTCTTGTAGTCTGGGAGTGTCATCAATTTATCATTGATTACCTTCAGACCAGGAAGACCTTTCTTCTGGAGAGCCTCAATCTTACTAAAGAATCTTTGTACCCCTAGGTCCATGGCCTGAACCTTTTCTTCCAGCTGAAGTATTAATCCTCTCTTGGTCAAAACTCTTTTGACCTCAAGGGTGGTCTCTGTTCTGTCTTCAATTTTCAGCTCTTCCCTGGTCTTAGAATTTAGGAACTTGATGATCTCATTCGTTTGTGTTGGCATCTCTCCCAATTCTGATCTGATCTTCTCGATGGCCTGTTTTCTTCTCTATACCAATTGATTCTGCTCAAAAACTATCTGTATCATGGGCCATATCTCATTCATGGACTTGGTGATGTCTGTCCATACACTTTCTTTAACCTCGGCCAAAGTTTTTACTCCCATTTTTTGTTTTCGGAGCTGTTGTAACTCCTGTTTGAGCTGACCTGTCACCTGATTTTCCTTGGAGAGGCTGGTCTGAAAGGAATATTTGAGTTCCTGAAGGTTCTCAATCTCCTTTTTGAGCCTGCTGATCTCTGTTTCCTGCAGGTTCATCTTTTCCATAGACTTAGCTAGGTCGGGTGTCTTCTCCAGGGATGTCAATGGAGTCGTGGATGGGACTTTTGTCACTGATGTTGTGCTCACTCCTGAAATTGGAATAACACTCAATGGAATGACTTCCAGTGGATTTAGTTTCTCTTTCTCTTTTAATAGCTTCTCCATCTCAACTTCCATTTCTTTAAGCTGTGCATTCTGCTCCATGAGTAGCTTGAGCATTTCATCTTTCTCTCCTTCTTTCTCTGCTATCTCCTTCGCCTATGAATCCTCTGTGGGCGGGAGCTTCAATTGTTTCCTCAAGGAGGCTATGTCAGTATTATTCTTCTTAATCATCTCCTCAGCTGCTTTCATGTTCGAAGGATCGTAACCGATCTTGAGGACCAGTTCCTCCAAAGTCTTGATCCTATTGTCCTTGGCAAAGGACAATATCTTCTCCAACTTCAGCTATGTTTGAACATTGTTCAGGGACACTTGCAGTTTGGAAACAGTAGTGGAAGCATGCGCTAGCGTGTAAAAGACCATTTCCCCTTTCTTCTTGTGCAGATCCATCTGATTGGTCGGATGCACATCCTTCATATAGAATTCGAAGGTGGCCCTTTTATAGTCAGTGATCACCTTTGTATCTGGTACCTGTGCCTAGAGGAATTCCATATGCATTATGCCCTTCTCGGTGTCAAATGCCGATAGAAACCTATGTTGCGAAGTCGACGTCTGCTTCCAGAATTGGGCACAAGTACTGCTGGTCATGGTCTGGTTCCTTTTCTTGATCAGCTCATACTTTTCGAAGATACTAAGCTTCAGTCCTACCTTGCCTGGCTGGGTGGTCAATGGAGAATCTGTAGATTTTTTCGGCAATGCAGAGGTTATGAACTTATGGATGCTCGAACCGAAGGGTGGCCTATCAACTTTGGTCACTGTAGTATACGGGGCTTCTTTTTCCACGGTCGGGCCAGGAACTGCAAAAGTCTTAGGCCTCTTGGTATGCAGCTGGAATTCTTTTGATGATAGCTCAGTGACAGGTAGAGATAAATATTGCCTAGGCCTTTTCTCTTTCAGGACCTGTGGTGTGGTCGTTTGTGATACAATGGCCAGGGGATCCTGCTATTCTACTTCGACCAATGTATTAGGCTCCCATACTATCTGATTTGCAAATTTCTCAACTTCAGGCCTAGACTCATGAAAATATGGGATGTTCTTGTTTTTCACCCTCATCTCGTAGATGATCCCACATGGATCGTAATGCCATGGGAAGCTCATGAAGAACTTCATCTACCTCAGCATCCTGTCTGCTTCTTCCCCAGCGCCACGATTGTTGTAGATGAAGGAGCCAATCTGCCCCTTGATTCTAAGCTGCTGCTTTTTCTTCAGTGACACAAAATGGATATCATCGGAATTTATTATCTACCTTATATATTCCAAAGAAAAAATTCTGACTGGCAGATACTTGGGCAACTTATACAGTGCCAACTCAAACCCGTATACTCTGATCTCGGTGTAATCTTGGTACAAATACCAATCCCCTGTCTTTGTGTTATCCGAGAGATGCAGGATCCTCTGAACTTCATCATTTATCCGAGGCTCGGGCCTGCCGCCTAGCATGATTACCACAGGGTGGTAGAATTGATCAATGAACTCCTTGAAACTGAACTCTGTGGAGTTGTGCTTGAGCAAGGAGGTCCATGCTGTCACTGCCTGGGGTTTGCCATCTCCATCCATATTTTGCATGGAAAACATGAATTTGTCCACTTGGAAGAAGATGAACAAGTATGCCAGTATGGATGACTATCGGAGCATGCCTTCCATGGAGAAATTCATGAACTGTTCATGAATATTGTTCACTAGGAATGTGCTGAAGTCAAACTAGGTGGTGGGATTTTCATCAGTAGAGAAGATGGATAGAAAACCCAGAATGGGTTCATCTATCCACTGATCATAATAGTTTCCTAACAAAGCACAAAGGGAAGAGATGATATGGTTTCCTTTAGTTGAGAACATGGAAGAAGGATAAGGAGGATTTGTGGAGGGAAATTGAGCGGATGGGGGGAGGAAAAGCTCGAATATTTGATCTCTTTGGGGGAAGGTCATTTTCTGGTATAATTCTGTAAGAATTTCCAGGTTGAAGGGAGATGCGGAGTCGGATCGGGGGATTTGCATCATTTGGTCGATGGATTCAGGCGTGATGAGGAAAAGGATCTCTCTGGAGGAGGAGACGATGGCTCTTTTCTCAGGAATGTAGTGGGCTTGGGACTTGAGAGCGAACTCTGGAAAATGGTGAATTTGAGGAAAGAGGTAAAGGGGTAATTTGGACTCCCAGAGTCCGATTTCATCACTCTGGTCCAGGAAGACTTCCTTGAGCCATGAATGAAGGTCCGCGAAATCAAAATCGCACTTTGTATATGTAATTAAGCGGTCTTTGTCGACCAGTGGGATCCTGTCAAGGTCGACAGGAGGTGACAGAAATGGATTCTCCTCTCCTTCAGCTTGTTTGGACTTTGGTGCCATTTCTACAATAGTACCTGCAAGACAAACAACGTTAGTGGGGGCGAATGACTATGGATGAGGGAAACTGACTGTAACAGAGGAGTAAATGGTGTAAAAAACTCTCTGGTGCGATGAGTGGTAAATGGTGAAAAAGGGAGAATGAGAGTAGTTTTGAGTAAACGGGTGTCCGTTGGGTGCGGGAGACAGGTCAGCTGGATAATGGATAGGTTATCCAGTAATAAATGGCCAACATATCATTTGGAGTGTGAGATGGCGGTGTTGATACTGAGAGGGGGGTGAATTAGTATCAAGTACAATTTTAAAAACCTTTTCCAACTTATACTTAAACCATTGAATTATATCCAATGAGAAATGAACAATAGTATNAATGACTTCCAAAGGTAGCTACAGCTTCCAAAATGTAAAGGGAGGGATAAACCTCCAAGAGGAAGATACAATCCTCCAATATCAAGAGAGATCTGAAATCTCTATCCTTGCCCCTTCCTTCCACCCAAGAATATATGAGAGATAATAAAACTTTATTCAATTCTGGTCTGTTCAGAAGACCCAACTTGTACAACGTTCCCCGTGCTCAATATTTAACATCTGATTCTGAAACTTGCACACAAGAAACTACAGTCCATACTATTTCCAATGGAAGTCCCACTGAATTTGGAGTTTGTATGAAAAATTTATGACTGTTTTACTCGGAACACCTGTGTTTTTGACTAGTTTCAGGACTGGTCACAAACCCTATATTCCACAGAGTATATCTCCATAATTATAGCGAATAAAGAGATGAACTTTTTACCAGAGGTACCTTGATACTTCTTCTCACTACCATAGCGATTTCACCATCTGAAGCGTTCTAGAAAACATTTTATGGCAAAAATGGTAATATGACCTGAAAATAACATACCTTAGAACACATCACCAAAAGACTTCATCCTCCCTTGAAATCCGGCCTTCTTTTACTTCTTCTTCTCTCTGAAA
>JASDQU010504536.1:39034-50724 GCA_032191745.1 Picea mariana | reverse complement strand
ATCTTCTTCGTTAAATGAATCATGTTGTACAAATCTTTGCACACAGATTTATCTAAATGTGATGATTTGTAAATTATAAGATTGCTGTAGTTTTTTATGTCGTGTTTGTCCTATCATTTATATTTGAAGAGCACAGTTGCTTCATGTTTACGAGAAGCTTGTGGAGAACTTGGTGCGGGTTTCCTCCATCCGAACAGCTAAATCAACTATTGCATACAGGACAAACCTGAAGCGTTACTTCAGGTCAGTTTGCTATTTGTTATTTACTAGTTAATTTATTAGTGTTATTTAAGTATTCTAGATAGATATATATATATAGTTCAGATTTATAGTTAGAATTATTATTTAGTTGCTTAGCTTAGATAGTTTTTATTTAATTTCTTTCTCATAAAATTATAAAAGATCAAAAAACAATAGTTTTGTTGTCTTAGGACAGTTTACAAATGGTTTTTGCAAGTTTTCATTTAAATCTGTAATCTGTAAATATTGTACATTTGTAGTTCTGTTAATAATTAAACATTTAATTTTATAGAATTATTGTTGTATGGTTTAGGTAATAGACTGTATATATGTACTTCATATTTGTTTATTAGTTTGCTTTAATTGTTGTTTTTATTTAGATTAGTTCCTTAGTGTAGTTTTCTTTTGTTTTCTTAGGACTTAGATCGGCCAATGGAGCCGCTAAACCCGTCAGGGTGGATCATCCCAAACGGCTTGGGTTATTTAGACAACCCTGGACTGGATCCACTCTTCCAGTTGGCAAGCATTCATTTTCTCCCATCAACAGAAGTCCGTATCTTTATGATAGAAAATCAATCTTCTTTCGTCATGATAAAAAATACCACCTTACTAAAGGGGGAGTGGAATATATTGTTAGAACTCACAACATGAGGGTAAATACAACACTTGTTAGTGCAGGGAAAATGAAAAGACTCATAACCACTAATAAGAGATATGTACTCATGGTCGTCAAAGAGAAAGATGTTGGGACATCTAACGATTTCCAAGGGTGTGATCCATCTCATAAAAAGGAATTAATTGATATTGTTTCTAAGTATGATGATATTTTTCAGGAACTGGATGGATTACCTCCTAAGAGGGAAATCCAACATGAGATACATATTCAATAGGATTTTCCTCTTCCTAATGTATGAAAGTAGAGGATGTCATCAGGCCCAGTTCATCTCCTTGTGGTTCTTCGATCGTGATGATGCCAAAGAAAGATGGAACTTGACGAATGTGTGTCGATTACCGAACTTTAAATAAAATCACTATGAAGAATCGATACCCTCTTCCTCATATAGATTATTTACTTGATCAGTTGAAGAATGTTGTTTATTTCATTAAGTTAGATTTGCACAGTGGATACCATCAAATTAGGGTCGTAGAACAAGATGCATGGAAGACTTCCTTTAAAACCAAATAGGGATTGTTTGAGTGGTTAGTTATGTTATTTGGGATTTGTAATGCTCTGGAAAATTTCATGCATGTGATGAATGATGTATTCCAACCTTTCCTAGATGACTTTGTGATTGTATATTTAGACAACATTCTCTTTTTTAGCGGGACTTGGGATGAACATGTAAGGCATGTAAACCAGGTATTGGATATTTTGCAAAGGGAAACGTTGTATATGAAAATGTCTAAATGTGAATTTGGCAAGACTGCACTTGTATATTGTTGGTTGATTATCTTAGTTATACCTTCAACATGATTTGACCCAAGTTCAGGTCTACTGGGGATCAAAAAAATCCTCTAAAAATATCGTCCCTCCTGTTAAACCAGAAGACAGCGCAGCACATAGAGTGCACTGCGCTCTCTCACCCGAGATAATATTAATGGGTGACTGCAATGCTCAAATGCTTGCAGTCCAGGACTGAATGGGGATCTATGAATTCTATCCACTTATTAAAGAAATATATTGCCATTCTCATTCATGCATGTAGTGTAATTAGATCCATTAATTCATTCATACAACATTATAATGTCTACTTATTAACAGTAAAAGAGACACAAACATTCAATAACATAACATGGGTTTTACGATGGTTCACCCCCTCCTGGGCTACATCCACAAAGATCTGAATCTCAAGCTCTTTTATTATGATAGTTCCAAAACTACAACGTCACATGCTTTACAACTTTCCCTCAGTCAAGTTGAGATATATTATGAGGCGGACTAGATCACACCACGCTCCTCAGCCTTTGATCTAACTCTCAAGATCTACCCTTCTAACCCTCTCCATCTCAACAACTTACAATATTGGATATGAGTACAATAGTGTTACAGATAAGTTACTTCTTCTCACATGAGTAACAGTCCATAATNATCAGAACACCCCCCCCCGAGACCTCCTAGGTATCTATTTATATGTGTTTTGGGCTCATTCGTCATTACATTCTCTTACGAAAACCCTAACATAGTCAGGTCTTCTTGCATGATGGCCTTGCGTGCTTTCCTTCTCTGCATGCAATTTTTCCTTTTGTCCACTATTTTTCCTGCCAGTTGTATTTATTTCCAATGTTCTTGCATGCACCCCTCGCATGCCTCTTTGCCAACTTTATTTCCTCCATGTCATTCATTTTCCCTAAAATGGGCCTGTTCCCAAAAATACGCCAACACTAACATCGTGACTCGTCCCGAGTCACTGCCTGACTTATGTTGTTTTCACTTCCTACTTCCTGCATTTGTTACTTCCTGTTGCAGTGCATCATGGTGAGCCTGGCTTCTATTTTCGTCCATAACTATGGCCACCTACTCCATGATAGGAGATTGTAAAATATCTCCTACCTTGGATATGATATTTTCAATGCTCCTCTTAGCTGCGTCGCTCTCCATGACCAACTTCTCCACCTTTTCTTATAGTGGCTCCAACAACGCTTGTCTTGTTGTCTTCTATTCTTGCAATGATTTCTCTTCCAAGTACAGTTCCTTCATTTTGATGGTAGTCCTGATCTTCTCTGGTAGTGACACTATTTTTTGCCGTTGCTTCACCTCTACGATTGTTGCATGGACTTTGTTTTCCTTGTCTTGTAGTTCTTGGAGGCTTCCATCCTCTAGGAGGTGAGTCCACAACTACGCGCTCTTTTCTAACAGATCATTGACTGTCTGTATGCTTTGTTCAATGTCCTCAGCAGTTGATGTTGCCTCCTGTTCTTGCTGCGCTCTGACTTCTGAGGGAGTAGTGGGTGTGACACGCTCCTCCAACTCTTTAATTTTCTCTTTATATTGTTGAATAGTCTACTCTATCTTTCACATATTCTCTTCTGAAGATCTTTCCTCCTCATTTGTGTTATCAGGAATAGCTTGAAACAATATGTGGATATGATTCTCCATCTCCTCTACTTTTTGGTGCACTCTCTCTTTCTGTTGCGCTTCAAGGTTGAGGGCTTCCTTCATCATAATGTTTTCTTCTTGGGCTACCTGTAGATTTGTCATGTCCTCTCTTGCTCTGGACTGAATCTCTTGTGCAACGCTCACCTAAAGTTTGTACAGTGCCTTTGTTGGAATATTGGCCAATGCCACATACAATGATTCAATGTCCTTGAGGGGTTTATGTGTTGTCTCTTCATCAAGAAACATCATCACAGGCGTGATGGTGAAGTTGTATCTCCCCTGCATTGTAAATTGCATTGTTTCAGGAAGTGACACTCCTTCCTTAGCCTGCATGGATATTTCTTTTGGTGCATGTGCCGCCCCGATCCTTAGCTTCTTTGGCAAAGGTTTTACTTCTTGAACTTGATCTGAAATTGAATCCCTATGCTTCTCTACATTCTCCCATAACTCGGTCAGTATTTCCTCGACTAATGTTTCCACTAACTCCACATCATACAGGATTAGTGATATATGGATCTGTTGTTTGTGGGCCTTCGCCTTCTTTCATCCACCACCGTTTTTCTCCCCTGGCCTCTTTTCTTAGGTGTCTAATGGATTAGTATTAGTGGGCCTCTATGTATCTCCTACAATGGTTGGCCCTGTTTATTCTACCTCAGGAATCTCCTGGGTTCATTTCCCTGGTTCTTCCTCCTCAAGGATCTCTTCTGTCCCTATGACTTTTTCTTCTGCATGCACTTCTTTAGTTGAATGTGTGGGTGGTTATTTTTTTCATGGTGGATCATGTGTAGATCCCCTTGGTGGTTTGTTTTGTGTTCTAGGTTTCTTCTTGGTTGGGGTGCTTCCCCCTCTTGAACTTGCATACTCCTCTTATTGGTTATGGCCCTGTTGGTGCCTATTTGGTGCATTGGGGCTAGTCTTCCCTATGTCTAAGTTTGTGGGATTGGTACTGTGGTTGGAATATCTAGTACCTTCCATTCTTCGGGCCACTCTTGGACCTCTCTCTAGATTTATTCCGTCATCACACAATAGTTGAGTTGTATCCATTCCTTGGATTTGTCTCTCTTTTCTTGCATCCATAAGCTATGACGCGTCTCCCTGAAGTTAGCAACCTGTCCAAACTCATGGACAGTCTCTGGTGAAATGTGCCATGTATCTGTAGTAAGGTCCTGGGTTTCTGTGAAATACCTCTCAAATATGTCTGTATTTTTATTCTTTATATTCGGGTCTATGCTACTGCAGAATGATACGTAGTGTGTTGCACCAAATTTCCTTGGTCTCTCCAGATACTTGTTGTAGACTAGTTCCTTCCATCCAATGAAGCTAATGAGGATGAGTAACCATGAGTAGTGGAACTCAGAGCCCTAATATTGTGTTTCCTTACATTCCTCTAAAAATGATTTCAAGAGGTATGGGGCCTAGCTCATCAATCTCCCCTTTGCACACTACACAACGGTGATGACCACACTGGTCGATACTTCCTCTTTGTGACACTTGCGCATAAATTTGCATCCGAGGGGTTTGGTGGCAAACCTTGTCACATGATCATTGATGTCATTGATCCTGATGCCCTTGTTAGCATGCTCTATGTCATACTTGGACTTGATCTCATCCGAGATGGCCTTGGCTCTGGTCTTATCCTCCAAGTATTGTTCTAGATTTTCCCCATCTGTGGGTAGCCCCATGATTGCTGCAATGAGGTCCACAGTGATAGGCACTAACTTATCCATCCATAATATCTCGCGATGCACTTGTGCAAGCAGTTTCTTGATGCATGCGTTAATATGTTTTCCCCACCCAAAATGTGGGACATCTAGCAAGTTCATTATGTCGGTATTATAGAGCCCAAGAATCCATTGTGTTGACTCTAACAATGGCATGCCTGATGAGCCTTCTCCCCTACTTTCTTGGTAATTTTGGGGCACCAAGTCTGAAAATTTGGTGACATCCACCACGTCATGGTCATAGTACTTAATGGAAATCACTCTGCTGACCATGTCATCATCGATGTGAACCCCATTCAGAATCTTTGGTAGAACTAGGGTCCCTTCTACTTGTGGTTGTGACCCTTCATGCGCACTACTCTCAGCTTGGCCCTTATGTTTGGTTTGCGGGGATGAGGTCCCCACCACTAGTACATCCTCATGTACTACTTATTGTTCTGCCTCTGGTTCGTGTCTCTGTGGTGCTAAACCCGTGGCTTTCTTGGCCTTTTGTGGCCCTTGTCCCCTCAAGGTGTCGGACTCAGTTCTCTCTGTGTCCTCCTCCAGCTGCCTGACTTATTTTGCTAGGTTATGTTCCTCCTCTATTATCACTGGGTTTGCTTCATACTCAGGTGTGTGGATTTCATCCACATCCACCAATATAGGTACCTCTTTCTCCCTTGTGTCTATCTCTCAAGCAATACTTTGCATGTTCCTTCCAACCCTGCCCGACTCTCCAAATCATGGTGGTGACATTGTGACGAGGTCTGGGTTGTAAATCTTCAAAATCGATGGATGCTATCTCGAAATATTTCTCTATCACTCTTTCGCTCAGATCTACATTATTCTCCTTATAAATTGGAAAATTAATTTATTTCCCCCCTTTTTCCAACTTTATAGTGGGACGGTGAAGTGACAATTGTTCTTCACTGACAATTGTCCCTTTTTCACTTTTGGTGGTGTGTCCTGTGCATGGTAACTTTGTACTTGTTAACTATTGTCATGTGTGTTGTGTTTTCAGACTTTTCCCTTTCTGTCGCACTAATTTCTTTACCTCTGTGTATGTATTGTCATGTGTTTGTCTCAATTTCAACAACCGCCTCTATTTGGTGCCTGCATTCCTCAGTCGTCATTTTCCAAATTGTCCTATTTTTCGATCGCTGGTACTTTTTCTAGCACGCTAGGATTTTTGATCACATGGATTCCTTGGCTTAGATACCCTTTTCTTATGGCATAGTATTCTTATTTCGTCATGCTGAATTGGTGACCTGTGCATGTAGAATCTTTTATTTTTCTTCGCACTCAGTTGTTGGCTTGTGAGTGTAGACTTTTTTTTTTATATTACTGCGTGGTAACTTTCAAGTTGTGGGTGGTAAAATGTCCTTGTGCAGCTTTAGTCGACTCCCATTGATCATGCCCCTCAATTTTGTTCCTGCCAAATACTTCAACTATATAGCTCCTCCATTTGTGACAGTCTTGACCTCATATGGTCCCAACCAATGCATTCTGAAATTTCCTGGATGTTGTAAAAACTTGTTGTCATACAGTAGGACTAGGTCTCATTCCTTGAAATTTTTTATATTGATATGTCGGTCATTTCAAGATTTGTCCCTTGCTTTCTGTACTTATTGGTGAAAGCCTACTAGAATCCTATCTTCTTCCATTCTCATCAATTGTCTTAACCTTTCTTGTACTACGTCTCACTCTATCATGTTTGTAATTGCTGCGACACGCAGACTTGGTACCAAAATTTCTAATGGCGCCACTACTTCTTTTCCATACACCAATCTAAATGGTGTCTACCCTTCCAACTTCTAATGTGTAGTTCTATATGCCCATAGTACTTCTGGTATATTTGAATCCTAGTCGTCCCTATTGACATTGAAAATCTTGGTTAAAGCATTATCTAGAATCTTGTTGAAGGCTTCCATTGTTCCATTTTCCTAAGGAGGGTATGGTGTACTTTTCTGATGGTAGACCTTGAATTATTTAGTCAAAGATCTGATAGTGTTGTTGATAAAGTGAGTTCCTTGGTCACTCATCAGAATCCTTGGGCATCCAAATATGGTGAGCACATGTTCAAATAGGAAGTGTGTTGTTGCCTCTACTCTCCAATCTTTAACTGGTGTTGCCTTTTCCCATATTGAGAGGTATTATGTCGCATTGATTCTATATCGTGTGCCTGACCTTCTTGCAATTGGGTGAATTGTCCCATCGAAATCGATAGCCCAATTTTGAAACACTTGTAGCGTTACTTATGGGTGTAAGGGCATCTCATCCTGTTCGCTTGGTTTTCCAACCCTATTAAAATCATCGCATTGTTGGGACTATTCCTTTGCATATCGATGAATAGTTGGCCACCATAATCTTGTGTGCAGTTCCTTCTACGCGGTAGATTTTCCTGGATAGTTTCCTCCCACTATTCCTTCATGGGCTTCTGCCAATATCCTAGGCCTTTTGTGTTCTAGTGTGCACCTTATTAAGATTGTGTCTTCCCCTATTTTATATAATTTCCCTGCGATCAACAAGTAGTTGGTTGCTCAGACAACCATATTTATCCTCTACATGGTGTTAAGTTCCTGTGACGTAGTCCCTGTACTTAAATACACAATAATGTCAGCAAAATAATCATCCACGACCTAGACTCAAAAAAACTGCGCATCAGGGAAGGTATCCTATAAGTTTTTAGGCTCCTCACAATTGGTGACCCTTGACAAGTGATCAGGTCCTGCATTCAACTTCCCTGACTTAACTATGAATTCAAATTCAAATTATTGAAAAAACAATAACCATCGACAGATCCCCCCCCCCCAACACTCACTTGTGGACTAGGTACTTAAGGGATGAATAATATGTGAACATCTTAAAATGTCTTCCAAGTAGGTAATGCCTGAAATTTTGAAGTGCATACACCATTTCCAGACCTTCTCGCTCTGTAGTGTTGTAATTCTGCTTGGACTCTGGCAATTTTCTACTTGCAAATGCTATGGGATGGTCCAAATCCCTTGCTCCTGGTTGCGCCAGAATAACTCCCAGGGCTATGGCTGATGCATATACATGCACATGGAATGTCTTCTCCCAATCAGGAAAGACTAATATGGGTGATGTGACCATATTCTCCTTTAGGGTGTCCAACCCTTGCTGATGGTTCGCATTCCACTAGAATTTAGTATCCTTCTTGAGCAATTTTTCCATCAGTGCAGTGATCTATGCATACCCCTTTATAAAAAATTTGTAATATCCTATGTGTCCCAATGTGGCTCGCAGTTGGCACACTGATTTTGGTGGTGGTAAGTTCACAATTACTGCAATATTTGCAGGATCCACAATCAAAACTTGTTTTCAAACTATGTGACCCAATAGAATTTCGAAGGGTGTTCCAAGTATACATTTCTTAATGTTCAAGGATATTTGGCATTGCTTTCATCTTTCTAACATCAGCCTCAATACCTTTGCATGATCGTTCAATAGGATGTACATTGTCCAATCATCCAAATATACCTCTAGAAACTAATGGATGGATTCTTTCAAGGCAGCAATGACTACTCTAGAAAAAATTGTTAGTGCATTCTTCAGTCCAAAAGGCATGACTATGTACTGGTAGGATCCCCATTATGTTTCAAAGGTAGTCTTGTATCGATCTTTTGGTGCTATCTTGATTTGGTGGTAGCCTGAGAATCCATCGGTGAATGAGTATGCTTCCTAACCTCTCACATTTTCTTGGACTTCATCTGTAAAGGGTGTAGGGAAGGGGTCATGTAGGAAAGCATCATTGAGCTTTATCAGATCTACAAAGATTCTTATGCCTCCTTTGTTTTTCTCCTAAACTACCATGGGACTTATCCTTTCTAATTCTTCTACTAGTTCTATGATTCCTTCTTCCAACATTCTGTCGATTTCTTCTCTTACTTTCTTCTTGTATATGGGGTTCAATATGTAATGCCTCTGTCTGATAGGTATTGCCTCCGGTTTGAGAGGGGTTTTCATCTCTCCAAGTTCTCCTGCAATACCTTTCATTTTTGTGAAGGTCGTTCGGAACAAGTCACTATACCCACATAGTAACTCTGTTATCCTATCCATTGTTTTCTTGTCCCAGTAGTCTCCAATGCTGGCCATTTTGGGATTCTCAACTATCCCAATGTTGACTTTCTTCACCTTGATTGGTGCAACAGTTAATTTTGATTCTAGAGGTGGACCTTCCACTTCTCGTTCGCTTCACCTTCCTCAATATGAATATCACACAGATCGTCTTCATCTGGTACTTCTTCCTACACATGGTAGCATGACAACAATTATTTCACTACTTGTCTGTTATGTTGTTTTTCTTCTGTTATGATTTCAAATTATGGGTCCTTAATGAATATCACCCCCTTATTTGTTTAAGTGTTGCATATATGTTGGGGTTGTCATGCTCAAATGAGAAATTGATTGTAAATTTCCGTTGTAGTACTTTCCAGCTCGTATTTCCTCTACATAGTTCTTGGTCTATATACAAGTTTGTTGGGATGCCCTCTAATGTATTTAGAAAATGATGGGGCCATTCCTCTGGGGGTGTCATTTTACACAATACTCTGCACTTCTACAAGTGTTATGTTAGTTCCCCCTTTCCATCATATTTCTTTTGTTGGTTGCTTCTTTTTTCTATGCCAAACCTAATGCGCAGTAATCGCTTACATTGGTGTCAGTCCTTGATTGTTTTTTTGTGTGCGCCCCACCATATTGCAGGTGTAGCCTTAAGTGAGATGTCGAGAGACAACAATATCTATTTTTATGATACTTCATCCCCATATCTCATTAGGAATTCTTCCAAGTTGTTGATTCCATGGAAACTTGTAGGTTCTTTGATTTATGTTCCAACCCACCTTACTACACGATATATTCGTGCGCATATTCTGGTTGAGACCTCATGTAGGAATTGCTGCCAATTATCCAAACCTGTTTCTGATTTAGAAGAACATGACGTGATACTTCTCTAGCTAAGTACACCATCGATAGTTGGATTAATTTAATCTTCGGTGTGCACGGTGGTTCGATACAACTGGTTAATTTCTTCCAGATCTAGACAAGTTGGTTCCACAAATATTTCATATTTTGATGGATCTAAGGGCACAATAACCCTTTATTCTCCTGAATTAAATGTCATCTTCCTGGTCTTCAGGTTGATTATCTCCTGATTTTCAAACGCCCAATCCAATCCTAGTAATTTCGGATATGGTGTTGTGTCGTCCACAATTTCGATCACTTTGAAGTCTGCCTTAGTTCACACTTCATACAGATCTATTTTCACTCCTTTTGGCCTCCCTATTGGCATAACTTTTTGTTGGTTTACTAAGTTCAGTTGGACTGGTGAGTAGCCTAAGGTAGGTTCTCCCATGAATTTCCATGTCTTTTTGGGTAATACATTCACTTCATATCCCAAATCTAATATCACGTCACCCATGTTAAAATATCTGATGTTGGCATTCAATCTAAAATTTATGTTGGTTCTCCTTCTGGCATGGAGGTGATTGACCATCCTCTGTTCTAAATTTCCCTCAGAGTTTGTGGTACATCTATCTACCAGATTCTCTAATACTATAACAGATGATGGATCCTTAAATAATTGAATACAGGATTGCAGGAAAGATTTAATACAACTTACTTGGTTTCTCGGGTGGAATTCGTTTGTATGGTCTAATGTTGATGACATTTCATACGTTGGGATGTCTTGGGTATGCTTCATAGTAGATGTAGACACAACATTTTTCTTGAGAAATTATTTTTTGGCCTGCTTAAAGGTCTCCTCCTTTTTTTCATCAAATCACTTGGTTGGCTCGGTATTCTTCTTAATCAACTAGTGTTGTAATGGTTCGTTTTTAGCCGCATCATTTTCTGTTTTAGCACCTCTGCATGTCACTATGTTGATGTTCCTTCCAGATTCTCTATATTATGTAGAGAACCATTGTACATTCTAATTTTCTTGATTCCATTTTTCATGTATCTTCCCCAACAGTGTTGTGCAATCCTCTGTATCATGATATGTTGCACGACAATACATGCATGTCGCAGGTGCTAGTGGACATTCTCTTGCATAGTGCCAAGGCTATTGGAAGTTATGGAACACTACTGGACCTCTTCCATGTCCAAAACCTCCTCTACCTCGTCCTCCTCCTCTATACCCAGCGTGATCTCTACGTGGTGTATTGTATTGAGGTACCTAATTATACTGCACATGGTTATATGATGGTTGCGCAGTGTTATATTGCGGTTGTGTGTTGTTATACTGTTGCGAAACAGTATTATACTATGGTGGTGCCTGATTAAATTGAGGTGCAGCTTTCCCTGTCATCATTCATTTCTTCTTGCACCCTATATGTGTCTGACATCCTTTCCCTCATCAGATCCATGGTTTTGCAATCTAATTCATCATTCCCTACTGACTTGGAAAAAGTGCAGTATGCATTCTTTGGTATTGTTTGGTATTTCTACATCATAGGAAAATGATATGGATCATGCCCATGTGTCTTGCAAATTTCACACCAGCGTCCTCCTGTTGGCATGGAATTTGGAATCTTTGTTTCCATATACGATGTGAACGTTGGAAATTCATTCTTATGGTGCCCTTCTCTTCGACATGTGGTACACCAAACAAACTCTTGATTGTCCTTGTGCTT
>JASDQU010504536.1:15976-38757 GCA_032191745.1 Picea mariana | reverse complement strand
TAGGTTTCATTAAATATATAATATATAGAGATAACATATATGATTAATTGGCTACATTTGCGTTGAGCATACATGGTTGTGGATTACTTTCCATATTTCCTAACTATTGGGAACCAGCCTCCAAGTGATTTTCTTGAGCATATGAACCTAATAATGTTGATCCAAACAGGAAGGAACGAAGTAATGTTGTGTTCAAAGGTTAATCTATGTGGCAATGTCAAATTAGGGTAATGGTAAGACCGGGGACANCTACCAATAGTGGTGGGAATCTAGTCAAGTGTTAGAATGTTAGGGTGATGAATGGTTCCCTATGGTTGTGGATTTTCAAAGATTATGTGATTTTAAGTGGAAACTCACAATCAATGTTTCTTATGAAATAAATAGAAGAATCAAAGAAAAATAGATAAATTAAACTAAGACATTTAAGAAAATAAATGAAACAATATTCATAATTGAGTCTAAGGTAATAAGTTTTCTGATAGGATGAAGTCTCTCATACAGGGGCGTGGAAAATACTGGAAGGTTGAATTACTAAAACTTACAACCACTGAATTCTATTTGGAGTTAGAAAATGCAAAAAGTGGAGTCAACTTCAGGTTTGGGATTCATTATTTTCAATTCTGCCCATGTTTGTTCATTTCTGTGCATGTAAATTTAAATTTCACAATGATAATTCTGACTGGTTATGAGTACAGACTGTGGAAATAAAAGTCAAGATAGACTGTGATGGCTGTGAACGCAAAATTGAGAGGTTTGTTTCCTCTATGTCAGGTAAGACCAAGAGCCAAACTGGGTTATTTCATCTATGTCAGGTAAGACCAAGAGCCAAACAGAGCTTTCATAAACATTGGAATTTCATCAAACAGAAACAGATCGCTTTCATAAACAGAAAATATGCTTATAGCAACAGAGCTTTCATAAACAGAAAATATGCTTATAGCAACATAAATATGCTTTCATAAACAGAAATATGCTTATAGCAACAGAATTGCTTATAGCAACAGAGCTTTCATAAACAGAAAATATGCGAAACATTCAACCTAAGCCGAAACATACAATAAATAGAAAATATGTGAAACCTAAACCGAAAACATACAATAAATTGAAAACATGCAAAAATATGCGAAACCGAAACATACAATAATCTGAAACATAATATGCGAAAATATGGAGCGAAAATATGTATGGTGTTCATTATTTTCAATTCTGCCCATGTTTGGTCATTTCTGTGCATGTAAATTTAAATTTCACAGTGATAATTCTGACTGGTTATGAGTACAGACTGTGGAAATAAAAGTCAAGATAGACTGTGATAGTTGTGAACGCAAAATTGAGAGGGCTATTTTCTCTATGTCAGGTAAGACCAAGAGCCAAACTGGGTTGTTTCCTCTATGTCAGGTAAGACCAAGAGCCAAACAGGGCTTTCATAAACATTGGAATTTCATTAAACAGAAACAGAGCTTTCATAAACAGAAAATATGCTTATAGCAACAGAAATATGCTTTCATAAACAGAAATATGCTTATAGAAACAGAAATATGCTTATAGCAACAAAATTGCTTATAGCAACAGAGCTTTCATAAACAGAAAATATGCGAAACATTCAACCTAAACCGAAACATAAAATAAATAGAAAATATGCGAAACCTAAACATATACACCGAATGGCCAAAACCTATACACCGAAATGCGAAACGGAATGCGAAAACATATACACCAAATGGCGAAACCGAAATGCGAAACGGAATGCGAAAACATATACACCGAACTGCGAAACTGAATGCGAAACGGAATTCGAAAACATATACACTGAATGGCCAAAACATATACACCGAAATGCAAAAACATATACACAGACCTGCGAATGCGAATGCGAATGCGAAAAAATATACACAGACCTGCGAATGCGAATGTGAAAAAATATACAAAGACCTGCAAATGCGAATGTGAAAAAACATACACAGACCTGCGAAAAAATATACACAGACCCGCGAATGCCAAAAAATATACACAGACCTACGAATGCCAAAAAATATACACAGACCTGCGAATGCGAATGCGAAAAAATATACACAGACCTACGAAAAAATGCGAATGCGAATGCGAATGCGAAAAATATACACAGACCTACGAAAAAATGCGAATGCGAATGCGAATGCGAAAAAATATACACAGACCTGCGATTGCGAATGCGAATGCGATAATGCGAATGCGAATTTATCGAATGGAATTCTTCAGAGTTTAATTATCTGGGTCATTTATAGTTTCATTATCGACTGAGTTTTATTTTAAAGTGAGAATTTTTTTATCGACCATAACTCTTTCGGCATTCACCAGCCGCGAGTTAGCGGCTGTGCTATTTTATGTTGAGATTCAGTGGACCAGACATAGATGGAATAATCGGCAGAAACAGAATTATATTATCCAGTTCCTATTCAATACTCATCAAAATTGTATTATTACTGTAAAAAAAAGTTTTTAAAAATCAGTAATTTTACGTCGCTTGATATCCTATAATATTAATTAATTCTGCTTTCCCCACACAAATAATCTCCATAGATTCTTCACAAGTTTTATTTTCATTATCATCTAATAGTGAATAAAAGCAGAATTTTCATTATGATCATCTAATGGCGAATAAAAGCAGAAAATTTGAATGGTACAAAATGCCAAAATAGAGCAAAACTCAAAAGCAAATTTACCATTATAACGGGAAAAAAAAAAAACTCAACTGTATTTCGAAACAGTTACAAGGACAAACATTGAGAAGAGCATAATCACAAACTTATGACTCTAGCCAGAGGAAGGGGAGGAGAACAGGGAAAACTTATGTTCATTGCATAAATTATAATGCATCTACTGTAACAACATAGTCTGTCTGTCTATAGAAAAAGAAGCATAAACGCTAACGCCGAAAAGATACTGTAAACAAAGACATGGCTGGACGAAACGGAAAAAGGGGACAATACAATGAGGAACGTGGTACCTAGGAGACGTCGCAGGGGACAATAAAATGACCAGAGAATGATCAACGGTAGAATGCAATAATTTACGAAACTTACCTGCGCTCCCTGCGATCTTGGCGACCCCTGTGATCTTGGTGAACTCTCCCGGCGATCTCGGCGACCCCTGCGATCTCGGCTTCCACGACCAGCTACACACTCCTCTTGCGAGACAACAAGTACGCAAAGGAAAAATGTTCTAATGCCGATGTGTGGCTAATATATAAACATACTTTCGGCCAAAATATAGTTCGGCCGAAAGATTGTTCGGCCGAAAGATAGTTTGGCCGAACAATCTTTCGGCTGAAAACGTGTTGCCGGAAAAAAAATATCCGACCGACCAAATTTTGACACGCAAATTGAGGGTGCTGTTATTGCTCCATTCGATTTGACATTTATTTTTTCGACCGAAAAATAGTTCGGCCGAAAATAATGTCTTTCGGCCAAAAAATATTTTTAGTTCGGCCGAAAAAAGGTTTGTCGAAATTTAGGAAAGCAGATTGTCACGAAAGTGTAACCCACCTTTGTGATTCCACTCGGTAGTTGAAAATCACAAAAAATGGCACACTGCACTGTTAAACGCAATTTGGGCTGATAGGGTAACACCAAAAACTATTGTAGGTAACTCTCCCTTTTTTCTCTTTTATGGCAGAAAAGCAATTTTGCCACCACACATTCTTCTTCCCTCACTACAGCTATCGCAAAAAATACAAGAAGAAGACTGTCCTCCTTTGGAAAACCGAATTAATTCTTTAATGAAACTAGAAGAGGTAAGAGCCCAAGCTAAACGTAATTTAGATCAGCATCAACTAGTGGTCAAAAGCTGGTTTGATTCTAACTCTGCCTCTGATAGGAACTTCGAAGTAGGTGACCTTGTCTTGAAATGGGACAAACCACATGAAGGAAAGGGAGAGCACACGAAATTTCAAAACTTATGGCTTGGACCATTTTTATTTGCTGAGAAATTGGGTCCCAGCTCTTTCCGATTGCAGAATCTAGAGGGGCAGCCTGACACCTATCCGGTGAATGGCCAAGCTCTAAAAAGATATTTTGCTTGATGACAACTCTTTGTATACTATGTACATATTTTTCTTTGTTTGCATTTCTTTTACTGTTTTGGATTTGATCTTTTTCCTTTGCACTTATCGGTTTTTGTTTTTGGAAATACACATACCTGCATGATGAACTATTCAGTCAAAGAAAACAGAAAATTCTTTCATGGAGACGACCGCTGAAAAATTGTCTGAACATCAATTATATACTTCTGAAATTTACATTTGTGTTGGCAAAGACTGTTGTTTGAAAGAAGTTAACTGATTTCGATCTATGAGTAAAGCCTGTCATGATCATCTATTATCTTCTTACGCCATCTCTGTTCCTTAAGGGAACGACTCAGAAGATGTCTCCCTGCTTTAGAAAGTTGGTTCTGTAAATAAACCATCTCTAGATCTTAATGAAGGACAGTTCTAAAAAATTTTGTTGAGGTCTGTAAAAAATATGTTAAAATATCATAATTTTCAACGTCACCCCGCTCAACTATATATCTTTAAAAAACAAAATAAATCATTAAAAGAGCTGTGGGAAGTGCTTGTAAACTCACCGGGATACTGAACAGGTCTGCTGGCAGCGGGTAAATACATGCATGATGCCAAGACAACTTCATCGGGGTACTAAACAGGCCCGCTGGCAGCAAAGCAATGTCGGGTATATGAAAATTTGCAAATATGAAACCTCTGACCTTAAAATGTCCTTTATTCTGATCTGAAACTTCTTGGCAGGATACAGATATCAGAGTGGGTTAAAATGAAATCCTGTCGAGGCTATGGACACCTGCTGGCAGCAGTGGATCTATCAACAGTATTGGAGATTTTATCTTTAATATCGTGGCTTGCTTATCTTAAGAATGTTATCAGTCTTCATCCTTTAAACATTGTTGGAATATTTGATCATTGATGATGTTTAAACAATTTTCAAGTTATTTCTGTTGGAATTATTCTTGTTATCCTAATCTGAATTTGTTCTTTTGGCAGAGATAACTGCTTCTACCAGTGTGTCACCATTGTTGCCAGCCAATTCGCATTTTATCCTATCCTTATAAGCTGCCTACACCAGTGTTTTGCAACCTTTGATTTTCATCGTAATCTTTGAGTAAAACGACACTATTATTTTGCACATTTGCACACCTGCCTTTGTTCTTGTTTTCATGACTGCAAGCATGAAAACTTTGATTTCGAAGTCACATTAAAATCATCACTGGATTGTTATGATCACTCTTGTCTATATGTTCATTGTGTTTCCAATTTAATTATAGTCGCGCAGTTGGCAAGATACCAAGATCTTTACTCATCTGGCATCCTTTAATTGTTAATACAATTTCATTTTTATAAGATTGTGATGATATTTGACTTTCATTAAGTCCTTAGTACATTGGTGGTTTGATGTTCTATAGTCTTTCATCGATTTCCTTGACACATTGGTTTCATGAAAATACATTGACGTTGTGATTAGACCCTTGGTATAATCATTTCATACAACACATATTTGATATGATCGAACCCTTGGTTTTGATTTCGAACCTTTGTTTTGGTTTTAAAACTATGCAAACGCTATGCTTATGCAAATGTTGGGTCGAATTACCATAGTTTTCGTTTATGGTTTGAATGGCATTACTTTAACACATGCAACAATGATTTGAATCACCATATGCGTCGTCGGTTGTACTTATGGAAATGACTGTTTTGCATGGGATGATCTAGCTCCACCACCCTCGCACATTCAGGCATTAATTCCTCACCCCTATCCTGGGTTACCTATGTTAGTTTTTGGGGAACCCTGTGAGCTATCGGTCCGGCGTATACCCTGTTGAAACCCTTGCCCATTCACCCGGCTCACCGTGTGCTCCCATATATGGCACTTGTGGTGCGCATAGAGCCAAATGGTAGCCAAACACTCCTACTATTTGACAATGCTCGTAAGGATTTGGAAAATGTTGGTTGGTTGGTGTTTATCCAAAGGTTTGAGGGATTTAACCTCTCGGTTGCCCAACAATTCGCCCTCACCTTCGACGGATGCAGGGCTAAAGTCGGAGACATATAGCTCAAGCTAAATGAGAAATTCGTAAGCTCAGCTACATGACTACCAGCTACAGGGAAAAGGTGACACTACTGTCAATAGTAAGGGGAAGAAACATGCTCGATGAATATCGAGATGTGCTAGGAACAAACCCAAGCAAAATGTTGACCAGAAGCCAATAGTGCTGAGCGAGGACTCAGACTCCAAAATTGAATGATTCTTGACTGAGGAATACCCCTATTCTCATAGCTTATGCTCTAAGGAACCCTATGACTATGTCTCTAACTTACCTCCGTTCCTCAAAAATGACCCAAACTACCCAGGAATCAAGCTGCATAAGGAAACCCCTGGTAACTTGAACAAACCCTTGCCTGTGATGCCAAAGCCTGATCGATCACCATGTACCCAATGTAATTCCTGGCTTGAATGCTATTACACTGACGTTCCCCTGTTGCAATCTAAGATCAAATCGTTAGAGGAACGGGTGATAGTCCTATCAAAGGAGAACAACAAGCTACAAGCCAATGAGAAGAAACAAAAAACCACCAGTTCGATTGTCTTCAGAAATGTCGAAGTAGCAATGGCCTTTGTCAATTCAAAATTATCATGACCGAGTTGTTTTCTTACTGCCCAGGTAATGTGTTTCGACATCGATTTTTCTTTATGAGTTTGCTTGAATTAATATAACCGATTGGAGTTGTTTCAATTAGCTCTATTCATTTTAATAGGATTCAAAATGATTATGTTATAGTCAGATCATCAAAAATGATTTTGTTGTGGATCCTGTACAGTAGATTTGTTTTGCTAAACTCAAATATAGCTATGATTTGGTTATGCGATTTTATTGTGCTCAGATTAGTATAAGCGATTGAGTTGTTTGTGATTCTATTTGGTTTTCTTTGAAACAATTATGTACATTTGAATTAATATTATCAATTGGGTTTGCTTTCATATAGTTCTATCCGAATAAAAAAGTCTGTTTTGTTTTGAATAAATATTCTCATTTGGATTTTGATTACATTCGACCTATGCAAAAGATCTATTTGCTAAAATCGTGTATCTGTGTTGATTGATACAATTTAGCATATCGATTGTGTCGGCTCTAATATAGTTCAATTTATTTCTTATGGTTTGATTTTGAAACGATTTTGTATGCTTGAATTGGCATGATCCTTTACGAATGAAATGCATCAATATCAGTGATTTCTTTGATAATGTAATCTATTAAATCGAAAAAACAACTCTGTTAGCTATGGATTTAAAACGATTTTGTTAATGGCTGAGTCGACATAAATTATTGCATGAAAAATTTATTTGATTGGTTACAGTTTTTGTCGATTGCAATTGATTCATGAAAATGGCTTCATTGGTTTCGAATTGTTTAAAACGATTCTGTCTGCTCCGAATCAGAAATAAGAGTTGTGTGACAAATCGTACATATTCTGTTGCAATTGAAATAGATTCAAACAAGATTTCATTTTCTATCGATTAGCATAGAAGTTGTGGTTTAAATGATTCATTTTGTTTTCAATTGGCAATTAAATATTTAATATATTTCTGTTAGCATTTCGTTGATTCAAAACGATTATGTTTTCAAATTAGACCAGCTACAGAATCGTAAGATTCTGTAGCTAGTCTTAAAATTTAGATTTTTGTTAATTTTATCAATAAAATATCCTCTAAACTTGTCTATTCTTGTCCACTTTCAGGTGCATATGAATTACAATGATTAATTGGGCATGTTGTGGCAGTTTAGGAGATACTTTAGATATAGTTTTGTTTTAGGTTGTTAGCTTGAGTCAGAAATAGAGACTTGGGATATTATCCCCAGATTTTTTGTAAACTGTTTTTGATAATTCCCACTGGGATATTTTACCCTGTGGTCTTTAAATACTTGTTATTTTTTGTAATGGACCCATCATCATCACTGTTGGGAGAACCAGACTATGGATTTATAATAATACAAACTGGGATGAAAGTTGATGTCTTGTAACAACTTTAGCTTTCAATACATCAAACTTTTATTTCAAGTTTTCTTCATATCAGTTTGCAATTAATTATCGACTACTTTAGCTATCGTAATTCGTTGCAGGTTGATGTGATTTGGTTTATGTGTTGTCCATATCTGATCTCTCTTATTTTAAAAAATACAGCAATTACTCTGTTTCGGTTTAATGAATTAAAGGTTTATCTTCTTCGTTAAATGAATCATGTTGTACAAATCTTTGCACACAGATTTATCTAAATGTGATGATTTGTAAATTATAAGATTGCTGTAATTTTTTATGTCTTGTTTGTCCTGTCATTTATATTTGAAGAGCACAGCTGCTTCCTGTTTACGAGAATCTTGTGGAGAACTTGGTGCGGGTTTCCTCCCTCCGAACAGCTAAATCAACTATTGCATACAGGACAAACCTGAAGCGTTACTTCAAGTCAGTTTGCTATTTGTTATTTACTAGTTAATTTATTAGTGTTATTTAAGTAGTTTAGATAGATATATATATATATAGTTCAGATTTATAGTTAGAATTATTATTTAGTTTCTTCGCTTAGATAGTTTTTATTTAATTTCTTTCTCATAAAATTATAAAAGATCAAAAAACAATAGTTTTGTTGTCTTAGGACAGTTTACAAATGATTTTTGTAGGTTTTCATTTAAATCTATAATCTGTAAATATTGTACATTTGTAGTTCTGTTGATAATTGAACATTTAATTTTATAGAACTATTGCTGTATGGTTTAGGTAATAGACTGTATATATGTACTTCATATTTGTTTATTAGTTTTCTTTAATTGTTGTTTTTATTTAGATTAGTTCCTTATTGTAGTTTTCTTTTTTTTTCTTAGGACTTAGATCGGCCAACGGAGCCGCTAAACCCGTCAGGGTGGATCATCCCAAACGGCTTGGGTTATTTAGACAACCCCGGACCGGATCCACTCTTCCAGTTGGCGAGCGTTCATTTTCGCCCATCAACAGAAGTCCGTATCTTTATGATAGAAAATCAATCTTCTTTCGTCATGATAAAAAATACCACCTTACTAAAGGGGGAGTGGAATATATTGTTAGAACTCACAACATGAGGGTAAATACAACACTTGTTAGTGTAGGGAAAATGAAAAGACTCATAGCCACTAATAAGAGATATGTACTCATGGTCGTCAAAGAGAAAGATGTTGGGACATCTGACGATTTCCAAGGGTGTGATCCATCTCATAAAAAGGAATTAATTGATATTGTTTCTAAGTATGATGATATTTTTCAGGGACTGGATGGATTACCTCCTAAGAGGGAAATCCAACACGAGATACATATTCAAACAGGATTTTCCTCTTCCTAATGTGGGAAAGTAGAGGATGTCATTTGTAGAGATGACAAAGATCAAGAAGCAGGTACAGGGCTGATTGGATCAAGGGGTCATCAGGCCCAGTTCATCTCCTTATGGTTCTTTGATCATGATGGTGCCAAAGAAAGATGGAACATTACAAATGTGTGTCGATTACCGAACTTTAAATAAAATCACTATGAATAATCG
This sequence comes from Picea mariana, assembly GCA_032191745.1. Lineage (NCBI taxonomy): Eukaryota > Viridiplantae > Streptophyta > Pinopsida > Pinales > Pinaceae > Picea > Picea mariana. The sequence goes on along the minus strand of JASDQU010504536.1, from coordinate 29,149 downwards.
ATACCCTCTTCCTCATATAGATTATTTACTTGATCAGTTGAAGAATGTTGTTTATTTCATTAAGTTGGATTTGCGCAGTGGATACCATCAAATTAGGGTCATAGAACAAGATGCATGGAAGACTTCCTTTAAAACCAAATAGGGATTGTTTGAGTGGTTAGTTATGTTATTTGGGATTTGTAATGCTCTGGAAAATTTCATGCATGTGATGAATGATGTATTCCAACCTTTCCTAGATGACTTTGTGATTGTATATTTAGACAACATTCTCTTTTTTAGCGGGACTTGGGATGAACATGTAAGGCATGTAAACCAGGTATTGGATATTTTGCAAAGGGAAACGTTTTATGTGAAAATGTCTAAATGTGAATTTGGCAAGACTGCACTTGTATACTGTTGGTTGATTATCTTAGTTATAACTTCAACATGATTTGACCCAGGCTCAGGTTTACTAGGGATCAAAAAAATCCTCTAAAACTATCGTCCCTCCTGTTAAACCAGAAGACAACACAGCACACAGAGTGCACTGTGCAGTCTCACCCGAGATAATATTGATGGGTGACTACAATGCTCAAATGCTTGTAGTCTAGGACTGAATGGGGATCTGTGAATTCTATCCACTTATTAAAGAAATATATCGCCATTCTCATTCATGCATGTAGCGTAATTAGATCCATTAATTCATTCATACAGCATTATAACGTGTACTTATTAACAATAAAAGAGACATAAACATTCAATAACATAACACGGGTTTTACGATGGTTCACCCCCTCCTGGGCTACATCCACAAAGATTTAGATCTCAAGCTCTTTTATTATGATAGTTCCAAAACTACAATGTCACGCGCTTTACAACTTGCCCTCAGTCGAGTCGAGATATATTATGAGGCGGACTAGATCACACCAGGCTCCTTAGCCTGTGATCTAACTCTCAAGATCTACCCTTCTGACCCTCTCCATCTCAACAACTTACAATATTAGATATGAGTACAGTAGTGTTACAGACAAGTTACTTCTTCTCACATGAGTAACAGTCCATAATCAGAACCCCCCCCGGCTAGACCTCCTAGGTATCTATTTATATGTATTTTTGGCTCATTCGTTGTTACATTCTCTTATGAAAACCCTAACATAGTCAGGTCTTCTTACATGATGGCCTTGCGTGCTTTCCTCCTCTGCATGCAATTTTTCCTTTTGTCCACTATTTTTCCGGCCAGTTGTATTTATTTCCAATGTTCTTGCATGCGCCCCTCGCATGCCTCTTTGCCAACTTTATTTGCTCCATGTTATTCCTTTTCCCTAAAATGGGCCTGTTCCCAAAAATACCCCAACACTAACATCGTGACTTGTCCCGAGTCACTGCCTGACTTATGTTGTTTTCACTTCCTACTTCTTGCATGTGTTACTTCCTATTGCAGTGCATCATACATTTTCGTTATTCGATGGCACTGATGGTGAGCCTGGATTCTCTTTTTAGCCATAACTATGGCCACCTACTCCATGATAGGAGATTGTAAAATAGCTCCTACATCAGATATGATCTTTTCAATGCTCCTCTTAGCTGCATCTCTCTCCATGACCAACTTCTCCACCTTTTCTTGTAGGGGTTCCAACAATGCTTGTCTTGTTGTCTTCTATTCTTGCAATGCTTTATCTTCCAACTGCAGTTCCTTCATTTCGATGGTAGTCCTGATCTTCTCTGGTAGTGACACTGTTTTTTGTCGTTGCTTCACCTCTGCGATTGTTGCATGGAGTTTGTTTTCCTTGTCTTGTAGTTCTTGGAGGCTTCCATTCTTTAGGAGGTGAGTCCACAACTACGCGCTCTTTTCTAACAGATCAGTGACTGTTTGTATGCTTCGTCCGATGTCCTCAGCAGTTGATGTTGCCTCATGTTCTTGCTGCGCTCTAACTTCTGGGGGAGTAGTGGGTGTGACACGCTCCTCCAACTCTTTAATTTTCTCTTTATATTGTTGAATAGTCTGCTCTATATTTCACAGATTCTCTTCTAAAGATCTTGCCTCCTCATTTGCGTTATCGGGAATAGCTTGAAACAATATGTGTATCTGATTCTTCATCTCCTCTACTTTTTGGTGCGCTCTCTCATTCTGTTGTGCTTCAAGGTTGAGGGCTTCTTTCATCGTGATGTTTTCTTCTTGGGCTACCTGTAGATTTGTCACATCCTCTCTTGCTCTGGACTGAATCTTCTATGCAACGCTCACCTAAAGTTTGTACGGTGCCTTTGTTGGAATATTGGCCAATGCCACATATAATGATTCAATGTCCTTGAGGGGTTTCTGTGTTGTCTCTTCATCAAGAAACATCATCACAGGTGTGATGGTGAAGTTGTAGCTCCCCTGCGTTGTAAATTGCATTGTTTCAGGAAGTGACACTCCTTCCTTAGCCTGCATGGATGTTTATTTTGGTGCATGTGCCGCCCCGATTCTTAGCTTCTTTGGAAAAGGTTTTACTTCTTGCACTTGATCTGAAATTGAAGCCCTATTCTTATCTACATTCTCCCATAACTCGGCCAATATTTCCTCGACTAATGTTTCCACTAACTCCACATCATACAGGATTAGTGATATATGGATCTATTGTTTGTGGGCCTTCACCTTCTTTCATCCACCACTGTTTTTCTCCCCTGGCCTCTTTTCTTAGGTGTTTGATGGATTAGTATTAGTGGGCCTCTAAGTATCTCCTACAGTGGTTGGACATGTTTATTCTACCTCAGGAATCTCCTGGGTTCATTTCCCTGGTTCTTCCTCCTTAGGGATCTCTTATGTCCCTATGAATTTTTCTTCTGCATGAACTTCTTCAGTTGAATGTGTGGGTGGTTGTTTTTTTCATGGTGGATCATGTGTAGATCCCCTTGGTGGTTTGTTTTGTGTTCTAGGTTTCTTCTTGGATGGGGTGCTTCCCCCTCTTGAACTTGCATACTCCTCGTATTGGTTATGGCCCTCTTGGTGCCTATTTGGTGCATTGGGGCTAGTCTTCCCTATGTCTAAGTTTGTGGGATTGGTACTGTGGTTGGAATATCTAGTACCTTCCATTCTTTGGGTCACTCTTGGACCTCTCTCTAGATTTATTCCATCGTCACACAATAGTTGATTTGTATCCATTCCTTGGATTTGTCTCTCTTTTCTTGCATCCATAAGCTATGACGCATTTCCCTGAAGTTAGCAACCTGTCCAAACTCATGGATAGTCTCTGGTGAAATGTGGCATGTATGTGTAGTAAGGTCCTGGGTTTCTGTGAAATACCTCTCAAATATGTCTGTATTTTTATTCTTTATATTCAGGTCTATGCTATTGCATAATGATACGTAGTGTGTTGCACCAAATTTCCTTAGTCTCTCCAGATACTTGTTGTAGACTAGTTCCTTCCATCCAATGAGGCTAATGAGGATGAGTAACCATGAGTAGTGGAACTCAGAGCCCTAATATTGTGTGTTCTTACATTCCTCTAAAAATGATTTCAAGAGGTATGGGACCTAGCTCATCAATCTCCCCTTTGCACACTACTCAGCGGCGATGACCACGCTGGTCGATACTTCCTCTTTGTGACACTTGCGCATAAATTTGCATCCGAGGAGTTTGGTGGAAAACCTTGTCACAGGATCATTGATGTCATTAATCCTGATGCCCTTGTTACCACGTTCTGTGCCATACTTGGACTTGATCTCATCCGAGATGGCCTTGGCTCTGGTCTTATCCTCCAAGTACTGTTATGGATATTCCCCATCTGTGGGTAGCCCCGTGATTGCTGCAATGAGGTCCATAGTGACAGGAACTAACTTATCCATCCATAATATCTCGCGATGCACTCGTGCAAGCAGTTTCTTGATGCATGCGTTAATATGTTTTCCCTGCCCAAAATGTGGGACATCCAACAAGTTCATTATGTCAGTGTTATAGAGCCCAAGAATCCATTGTGTTGACTCTAACAATGGCATGCCTAATGAGCTTTCTACCCTGCTTTCTAGGTAATTTTGGGGCACCAAGTCTGGAAATTTGGTGACATCCACCACGTCATGGTCATAGTACTTAATGGAAATCACTCTACTTACCATGTCATCATCGACGTGAACCCCATTCAGAATCTTCGGTAGAACTAGGGTCCCTTCTACTTGTGGTTGTGACCCTTCATGCGCACTACTCTCAGCTTGGCCCTTCTATTTGGTTTGCGGGGATGAGATCCCCACCACTAGTACATCCTAATGTACTACTTCTTGTTTTGCCTCTGGTTCGTGGCTCTGTGGTGCTAAACCCATGGCTTTCTTGGCCTTGTGTGGCCCTTGTCCCCTCAAGGTGTCGGACTCAATTCTCTTTGTGTCCTCCTCTAGCTGCCTGACTTACTGTGCTAGGTTATGTTCCTCCTCTATTATCACTGGGTTTGCTTCATACTCAGGTGTGTGGATTTCATCCACATCCACCAATATAGGTACCTCTTTCTCCCTTGTGTCTGTCTCTCAAGCAGTACTTCGTGTGTTCCTTCCAACCCTGCCCAGCTCTCCAAATCATGGTGGTGACATTGTGACGAGGTCTGGGTTGTAAATCTTCAAAATCGATGGATGCTATCTCAAAATATTTCTCTATCACTCTTTCGCTTGGATCTACATTATTCTCCTTATAAATTGGAAAATGAATTTATTTCCCCCCTTTTTCCGACTTTATAGTGGGACGGTGAAGTGACAATTGTTCTGCACTGACAATTGTCCCTTTTTCACTTTTGGCGGTGTGTCCTGCGTGTGGTAACTTTGTACTTGTTAACTATTGTCATGTGTTCTTTGTTTTCAGACTTTTCCCTTTCTGTCGCACTAATTTCTTTACCTATGTGTATGTATTGTCATGTGTTTGTCTCAATTTCAACAACCGCCTCTATTTGGTGCCTGCATTCCTCAGTTGTCATTTTCCGAATTGTCCTGTTTTCCGACCGCTGGTCCTTTTTCTAGCGTGCTGGGATTTTTTATCACGTGGATTCCTTGGCTTAGATACCCTTTTCTTTTGGCGTAGTATTCTTATTTCGTCATGCTGAATTGGTGACCTGTGCATGCAGAATCTTTTATTTTTCTTCGCGCTCAGTTGTTGGCTTGTGAGTGCAGACTTCTTTTTTTTATATTACTGTGCGGTAACTTTCAAGTTGTGGGTGGTAAACTGACCTTGTGCAGCTTCAGCCAACTCCCATTGATCATGCCCCTCAATTTTGTTCCTGCCAAATCCTTCAATTGTATAGCTCCTCCATTTGTGACAGTCTTGACCTCATATGGTCCCAACCAATGCATTCTGAACTTTCCTGGATGTTGTAAAAACTTGTTGTCATACAGTAGGACTAGGTCTCATTCCTTGAAAATTTTTATCTTGATATGTCAGTCATTTCAAGATTTGTCCCTTGCTTTCTGTACTTATTGGTGAAAGCCTACTAGAATCCTATCTTCTTCCATTCTCATCAATTGTCTCAACCTTTCTTGTACTACGCCTCACTCTATCTTGTTTGTAATTGTTGCGACACGCAGACTTGGTACCAAAATTTCTAATGGCACCACTACTTCTTTTCCATACACCAATCTAAATGGTGTCTACCCTGCCAACTTCTTACGTGTATTTCTATATGCCCATAGTACTTCTAATATATTTGAATCCTAGCCGTCCCTATTGACATTGAAAATCTTGGTTAAAGCATTATCTAGAATCTTGTTGAAGGATTCCATTGTTCCATTTTCCTGAGGATGGTATGGTGTACTTTTCTGATGGTAGACCTTGAATTATTCAGTCAAAGATCTGATAGTGTTGTTGATAAAGTGAGTTCCTTGGTCACTCATCAGAATCCTTGGGCATCCAAATATGGTGAGCACATGTTCAAACAGGAAGTGTGTTGTTGCCTCTACTCTCCAATCTTTAACCGGTGTTTCCTTTTCCCATATTGAGAGGTATTATGTCACAATGATTATGTATCGTGTGCCTGACCTTCTTGCAGTTGGGTGAATTTTCCCATCAAAATCGATAGCCCATTTGTCAAACACTTGTAGCATTACTTATGGGTGTAAGGGCATCTCATCCCGTCTATTTGGTTTTCCAACCCTATTAAAATCATCGCATTGTTGGGAGTATTCCTTTGCATATCGATGAATAGTTGGCCACCATAATCCTGTGTGCAATTCCTTCTACGCAGTAGATTTTCCTACATAGTGTCCTCCCATTATTCCTTCATGGGCTTCTTCCAATATCCTAGGCCTTTTGTGTTCTAGTGCGCACCTTATTAAGATGGTGTCTTCCCCTATTTTATATAATTTCCTTGCGATCAACAAGTAGTTGGTTGCTCGGACAACCATATTTATCCTCTACATGGTGTTAAGTTCCTGTGGCGTAGTCCCTGTACTTAAATACACAATAATGTCCACAAAATAATCATCCATGACCTAGACTAAAAACAACTGTGCATCAGGGAAGGTATCCTGTAAGTTTGTAGGATCCTCGCAATTGGTGACCCTTGACAAGTGATCAGGTCCTGCATTCAACTTCCCTGACTTAACTATGAATTCAAATTCAAATTATTGAAAAAACAATAACCATCGACAGATTCACCCCCCTCAACACTCACTTGTGGACTAGGTACTTAAGGGATGAATGATATGTGAAAATCTTAAAATGTTTTCCAAGTAGGTAATGCCTGAACTTTTGAAGTGCATACACCATTTCCAGACCTTCTCACTCTGTAGTTTTGTAATTCTGCTTGGACTCTCACAATTTTCTACTTGCAAATGCTATGGGATGGTCCAAATCCCCTGCTCCTGGTTGCACCAGAATAACTCCCAGGGCTATGGCTGATGCATATACATGCACGTGGAATGTCTTCTCCCAATTGGGAAAGACTAATATGGGTGATGTGACCATCTTCTCCTTTAGGGTGTCCAACCCTTGATGATGGTTTGCATTCCACTAGAATTTAGTATCTTTCTTGAGCAATTTCTCCATCAGTGCAGTGATCTATGCATACCCCTTTATAAATTTTTTGTAATATCCTATATGTCCCAATGTGGCTCGCAGTTGGCACACTGATTTCGGTGGTGGTAAGTTCACAATTACTGCAATATTTGCAGGATCCACGATCAAAACTTGTTTTCATACTATGTGACCCAATAGAATTTCGAAGGGTGTTCCAAATATACATTTCTTAATGTTCAAGGATATTTGGCATTGCTTTCATCTTTCTAACATCAACCTCAATACCTTTACATGATCGTTCAATAGGATGTACATTGTCCAATCATCCAAATATACCTCTAGAAACTAATGGATGGATTCTTTCAAGGCAACAATGACTACTCTAGAAAAAATTGTTGGTGCATTCTTCAGTCCAAAAGGCATGACTATGTACTGGTAGGATCCCCATTATGTTTCAAAGGTAGTTTTGTATCGATCTTTTGGTGCTATCTTGATTTGGTGGTAGCCTGAGAATCCATCGGTGAATGAGTATGCTTCCTAACCTCCCACATTTTCTTGGACTTCATCTGTAAAGGGTGTAGGGAAGGGGTCATGTAGGAAAGCATCATTGAGCTTTATCAAATCTACAAATATTCTTATGCCTCCTAAGTTTTTCTCCTAAACTACCATGGGACTTATCCATTCTGATTCTTCTACTAGTTCTATGATTCCTTCTTCCAACATTCTGTCGATTTCTTCTCTTACATTCTTCTTGTATATGGGGTTCAATATGTAATGCCTCTGTATTATAGGTATTTCCTCTGGTTTGAGAGGGGTGTTCATCTCTCCAAGTTCTCCTGCAATACCTTTCATTTTTGTGAAGGTCGTTCAGACAAGTCACTATACCCACATAGTAACTCTGTTATCCTGTCCATTGTTTTCTTGTCCCAGTAGTCTCCAATGCTAGCCATTTTGGGATTCTCAACTATCCCAATGTTGACTTTCTTCACCTTGATCGATGCAACAATTAATTTTGATTCTAGAGGTGTACCTTACACTTCTCATTCGCTTCACCTTCCTCAATATGAATATCATGTGGATCGTCTTCATCTAGTACTTCTTCCTGCACACAGTAGNTTTACAAAATGATGGGACCATTCCTCTGGGGGTGTCATTTTACACAATACTCTGCACTTCTACAAGTGTTATGTTAGTGCCCCCTTTCCATCATATTTCTTTTGTTGGTTGCTTATTTTTTCTATGCCAAACCTAATGCGCAGTAACCACTTACATTGGTGTCAGTCCTTGATTGTTTTTTTGTGTGCGCCGCACCATATTGCAGGTGTAGCCTTAAGTGAGATGTCAAGAGACAACAATATTTGTTTTTATGATACTTCATCCCCATATCTCATTAGGAATTCTTCCAAGTCATTGATTCCATGGAAACTTGTAGGTTCTCTGATTTATGTTCCAACCCACCTTACTACACGATCTATTCGTGCGCATATTCTGGTTGAGACCTCATGTAGGCATTGCTGCCAATTCTCCAGACCTGTTTCTAATTTAGAAGAACATGACGTGATAATTCTCTAGCTAAGTACACCATCGATAGTTGGATTAATTTAATCTTTGGTGCGCGCAGTGGTTCGATACAACTAGTTAATTCCTTCTAGATCTAGACAAGTTGGTTCCACAAATATTTCAGCTTTTGATGGATCTAGGGGCACGATAACCCTTTATTCTCCTGACTTAAATGTCATCTTCTTGGTCTTCAGGTTGATTATCTCCTAATTTTCAAATGCCCAATCCAATCCTAGTAATTTTGGATATGGTGTTGTGTCATCCACAATTTCGATCACTTTGAAGTCTGCCTTAGTTCACACTTCATCCAGATCTATTTTCACTCCTTTTGGCCTCCCTATTGGCATAACTTTGTGTTGGTTTTCTAACTTCAGTTGGACTGGTGAGTAGCCTAAGGTAGGTTCTCCCATGAATTTCAATTTTCCATGTCTTTTTGGGTAATACATTCACTTCATATCCCAGATCTAATATCACGTCACCCATGTTAAAATATCTGATGTTGGCATTCAATCTAAAATTTATGTTGGTTCTCCTTCTAGCATGGAGGTGATTGACCATCCTCTGTTCTAAATTTCCCTCAGAGTTTGTGGTACATCTATCTAACAGATTCTTTAATACTATAACAGATGATGGATCCTTAAATAATTGAATACAGGATTGCAGGAAAGATTTAATACAACTTACTTGGTTTCTCGGGTGGAATTCGCTGGTATGGTCCAATGTTGATGACATTTCATATGTTGGGATGTCTTGAGTATGCTTCACAGTAGATGTAGACACAACATTTTTCTTGAGAAATTATTTTTTGGCCTGCTTAAAGGTCTCCTCCTTTTTTCATCAAATCACTTGGTTGGCTCGGTATTCTTCTTAATTCACTGGTGTTGTAATGGTTCGTGTTTAGATGCATCATCTTCTGTTTTAGCACCTTCACATGTCACTATTTCGATGTTCCTTCCAGATTCTCTAGATTATGTAGAGACCCATTGTACATTCTGATTTTCCTGATTCCATTTTTCATGTATCTTCCCCAACAGTGTTGTGCAATCCTCTGTATCGTGATCTGTTGCACGACAATACATGCATGTCGTAGGTGCTAGTGGACATTCTCTTGCATAGTGCCAAGGCTATTGGAAGTTATAGAACACTATTGGACCTCTTCCATGCCCAAAACCTCCTCTACCTCGTCCTCCTCCTCTGTACCCAGCGTGATCTCTACATGGTGTATTGTATTGAGGTACCTAATTATACTGCACATGGTTATACGATGGTTGTGCAGTGTTATATTGCGGTTGTGTGTTGTTATACAATTGCAACACAGTATTATACTATGTTGGTGCCTGATTAAATTGAGGTGTAGCTTTCCCTGTCATCATTTCTTCTTGCACCCTATATGTGTCTGACGTCCTTTCCCTCATCAGATCCATGGTTTTGCAATCTTTTTCATCATTCCCTACTGACTTGGAAAAAGTGTAGTATGCATTATTTGGTATTGTTTGGTATTTCTGCATCATAGGACAATGATATGGATCATGCCCATGTGTCTTGCAAATTTCACACCAGCGTCCTCCTGTTGGCATGGAATTTGGAATCTTTGTTTCCATATACGATGTGAACGTTGGAAATTCATTCTTATGGTGCCCTTCTCTTCGACATGTGGTACACCAAACAAACTCTTGATTGTCCTTGTGCTTAGTATTATTGAGTTGAAAGGTAATATTCCTCATATCCTCCTTCAACTCCTCTATAGATGGATTTGTATTATGGTACTGATTCTCCTCCATTTGCAAGGTTGCCTGCAGATCCTCTGCTTGAGATTGGAATTTTTGTTTTCTGAGTGGGTATTTTAGGTGTGGTAATAGATAATTCACAAAAATATGCCTATGCTTCATGTCAGTCATGGCATACCTCAATTTCCCTTTCAAACGTTTAAATCGTTGGTCAATTTCCTAGACAAATTCTCTTGGTATCTGCCAGATTTCTATCATCTCGTTCATGTATTGATCCTCTGAGCTCGGCTTCTGGAACTTATTAATAAGTAATTTATTGACGTCTGTCAGTGTCCTTTTCATCCCCGGTTCACTATTTACATATATACTCATGTACCAATCTAGTGCACGGTCTCTTAGTGTGATAACTAGTTGTGCAAGTTTAGTGTCTTCATTAGTGATGTTTTTTTCTTCCCAGATCTTTGCATAAATAAACAAGTGTTTCTTAGGGTCTTCTGCTGCCTCTCCTTGAAATTATGGTATCTGAATGGTGGGATCATGTCCTTCCATCCTGAATGATGAACTAATACCTCCACGTGGTTTAGATACTTTACTAATTCCCTATTGTTGTTCCTTTTGTAGATGTAATTCTTGTTGTCTTTCTTGTCCTGAAATTCGATTGTCTAAATGGTGGTATTATTTTTGGTGTGTTAGTCGCACATGGTTTTATGGGTTCCACACTGACATTAATATGGATAGAATTGTTTCCTTCTATTCCCTCTCTTGGAACTCTTGTCATCCTCTCATATGTTGCGCGTTGGATTTCCTCAATCTGCTCCACATCCCGAAGATCCTCTACCTCCTCTTCATCATTTTCCAAGCCTTCCCTCATGGCTACGACTCTCTTCTTGTTGTTCACCTTGTACTGGTAGGGTACTCTACTCCACGTCTTTCCAGCTGTCACCATGATCCGCTTGATATGGTCGTCATCCATCATGATTGGGTCCAAGGATTCCTCCTTCTTTCCTTTATCCGCTTCTCCTTCCATTTCTCCTTTTTCTGTTAGTGCTTCTCCCATGCACACAGTAAAGTTTAGTTGTCTGACTCCATTGTCATTACACCTTTTTTATAGTGAAATATATTAATATAATGATACAACAATATAATATACCATCCTTGAGGGTTGCGTAGAAAATATTGCTCTACTGTGTTGTACGACTTCACGGTATCTACTGCAAATTTTGTTATAAAGCCTGCTACAATACTTTCGAGCCAAAAATATACTCTACGGGTGAATATGTTGTTCACCTGTTGTAACTACACAATATGAACTGAGTTTCACTCTAACTGTCGGATCCAATTTGTTGTGTGGTTGTCTTTCAACCTCAATATCCACTCCTACAATAAGTGTGGAAAATCACAGAAAAATACTTCATGCAGATCAGTAAATACATATTTCTAAAGATATTTGTGTGGTGTTACTCCGGGGTTTTGTTATCCTATTGCACAAACTCTAGCTCCTTTTTTTTCAACCATCTCTCTGTTTCCTCCTTTGTGGGCCGCCAGGGTATAAACATTCCATTTTATATTTTCATTCTTTTTTACACTTCGGTCCCAAATCTGACATGATTTTAACAGTTTTTCAACAGATCTCATCCACTCAATCCTATGTTGCTCCAACTTGAAACATAACCATTTTTTGGTTGATTATCTTAGTTATACCTTCAACATGATTTGACCTAGGTTTAGGTCCACTAGGGATCCAACAAAGCCTCTAAAACTATCGTCCCTCCTAGTAAACTAGAGGGCACTGCAACACACAGAGTGCACTACAGATTCTCACCTGAGATAGTCTTAATGGGTGACTGCAATGCTCAAATGCTTGCAGTCCAAGACTGAATGGGGATCTGTGAATTGCGCATTGTGAATTTTATCTACTTATTAAATCAATATAATTTCATTCTCATTCATGCATGTAGCGTAATTAGATCCATTAATTTATTCATACATCATTCTAATGTCTACTTATTGACAATAAAAGAGACACAAACATTCAATCACATAAGACAGGTTTTACCATGGTTCACCCCCTCCTGGGCTATGTCCACAAAGATCTAGATCTCAAGCTCTTTTATTATGGCATTTCCAAAACTACAGCATCATGCGCTTTACAACTCGCCCTCAGTCAGGTTGAGATCTATTATGAGGCAGACTAGATCACACCAGGATCCTCAACCTATGATATAACCCTCAAGATCTACCCTTTTGACCCTCTCCATCTCAACAACTTACAATATTGGATCAGATTTCAGTAGTGTTACAGACTAGTTACTTCTTCTCATGTGAGTAACACTCCATAATCAGAACCCCCTCATAGGCCTCCTAGGTATTTATTTATATGTGTTTTTGGCTCATCCTTCATTACATTCTATTACCAAAACCCTAACATAGTTAGGTCTTCTTACATGATGGCCTTGTGTTCTTTCCTCCTTTGCATGAGTGTTTTCCTTTCGTCCACTTCTTTTCCTGCCAGCTGTCTTTCTTTCCCATCTTCTTTCATGTGCGCCTCACATGCCTCTCTGCCAACTGTATTTCCTCCATGTCATGCCTTTTCCCCAAAATGGGCATGTGCCCAACATATACTTAGGTCATATTGTAGGAGGAGGACAATTGGAGATTGATCCTTCCAAAATTGAAGTAATTGTAAAGTGGCCTGAGACAAAAAGTGTAACTGAGATTCAGAGCTTCTTGGGTACAATCTAGTATTGGAGGAGATTCATTCCCAACTTCTCCTTTATAGAAGCTCCTTTGCATGCCTTAAACAGTTTGAAGAACACTTTTCAGTGGGAAGGAAAGAAACAAAAATATTTTGACACTTTAAAGGAGAAGATTAGTACTACACCGGTATTAGCACTGTTGAATCTTCAACAATTGTAAGCCTATCTGTTATCACTCAGAAACTTT
>JASDQU010504536.1:0-15295 GCA_032191745.1 Picea mariana | reverse complement strand
AACTCTTGATTGTCCTTGTGCTTAGTATTATTGAGTTGAAAGGTAATATTCTTTAGATCCTCCTTCATCTCCTCTATAGATGGATTTGTCTTATGGTACTGATTCTCCTCCATTTGCAAGGCTGCCTGCAGATCCTCTGCTTGAGATTGGAATTTTTTTTTTCTGAGTGGGTATTTCAGGTGTGGTAATAGAGAATTCATAAACATATGCCTATGCTTCATGTCAGTCATGGCATACCTTAATTTCCCTTTCAAACGTTTAAATCATTGGTCAATTTCCCAAACAAATTCTCTTGGTATCTGTCAAATTTCTATCATCTCGTTCATGTATTGATCCTCTAAGCTTGGCTTCTGTAACTTATTAATAAGTAATTTATTGACGTCTGTCAGTGTCCTTTTCATCCCCGGTTCACTATTTACATATAGACTCATGTACCAATATAGCGCATGGTCTCTTAGTGTGATAACTAGTTGTGCAAGTTTAGTGTCTTCATTAGTGATCTTTTTTTCTTCCCAGATCTTTGCATAAATAAACAAGTGTTTCTTAGGGTCTTCTGTTGCCTCTCCTTGAAATTATGGTAAATGAATGGTGGGATCATGTCCTTCCATCCTGAATGATGAACTAATACCTCCACGTGGTTTAGATACTTTACTAAATCCCTATTGTTGTTCCTTTTGTAGATGTAATTCCTGTTGTATTTCTTGTCCTGAAATTCGATTGTCTAAATGGTGGTATTCTTTTTGGTGTGTTAGTCACACATGGGTTTATGAGTTCCACACTGACATTAATATGGATAGAATTTTTACCTTCTATTCCCTCTCTTGGAACTCTTGTCATCCTCTCATATGTTGTGCTTTGGATTTCCTCAATCTGCTCCACATCCCGAAGATCCTCTACCTCCTCTTCATCATTTTCCAAGCCTTCCCTCATGGCTATGACTCTCTTCTTGGTGTTCACCTTGTATTGGTAGGGTACTCCACTTCGATTCTTTCCAGCTGTCGCCATGATCCGCTTGATATGGTCGTCATCCATCATGATTGGGTCCAAGGATTCCTCCTTCTTTCCTTTATCCGCTTCTCCTTCCATTTCTCCTTTTTCTGTCAGTGCTTCCCCCATGCACGCAGGAAAGTTTAGTTGTCTGACTCCATTGTCATTACAACTTTTTTATAGTGAAATATATTAATATAATGATACAAAGATATAGTATACCATCCTTGAGGGTCGCGTAGAAAATATTTCTCTACTGTGTTGTACGACTTCACGGTATCTACTGCAAATTTTGTTATAAAGCCTACTACAATACTTTCGAGCCAAAAATATACTCTACGGGTGAATATGTTATTCACCTATTGTAAATATGCAATATGAACTGAGTTCCACTCTAACTGTCGGATCCAATTTGTTGTGTGGTTGTCTTTCAACCTCAATATCCACTCCTACAATAAGTGTGGAAAATCACAGAAAAATACTTCATGCAGATCAGTAAATACATATTTCTAAAGATATTTGCGTGGTGTTACTCCAGGGTTTTTTTTATCCTGTTGCACAAACTCTAGCTCCTTTGTTTTCAACCATCTCTCTGTTTCCTCCTTTTTGGGTCTCCAGGGTATAAACATTCCCTTTTATATTTTCATTCTTTTTTACACTTCGGTCCCAAATCTGACATGCTTTTAACAGCTTTTCAACAGATCTCATCCACTCAATCCTATCTTGTTCCAACTTGCAACATAACCATTTGTTGGTTGATTATCTTAGTTATACCTTCAACATGATTTGACCTAGGTTTAGGTCCACTGGGGATCCAACAAAGCCTCTAAAACTATCGTCCCTCCTGGTAAACTAGAGGGCAGTGCAACACACAGAGTGCACTGCAGATTCTCACCCGAGATAGTCTTAATGGGTGACTGCAATGTTCAAATGCTTGCAGTCCAGGACTGAATTGGGATCTGTGGATTGAGCGTTGTGAATTTTATCTACTTATTAAATCAATATACTTTCATTCTCATTCATGCATGTAGCGTAATTAGATCCATTAATTCATTCATACATCATTCTAATGTCTACTTATTGACAATAAAAGAGACACAAACATTCAATCACATAAGACAGGTTTTACCATGGTTCACCCCCTCCTGGGCTACGTCCACAAAGATCTGGATCTCAAGCTCTTTTATTATGGCATTTCCAAAACTACAGCGTCGTGCGCTTTACAACTCACCCTCAGTCAGGTTGAGATCTATTATGAGGCAGACTAGATCACACCAGGCTCCTCAACCTGTGATATAACCCTCAATATCTACCCTTTTGACCCTCTCCATCTCAACAACTTACAATATTGGATCAGATTACAGTAGTGTTACCGACTAGTTACTTCTTCTCACGTGAGTAACACTCCATAATCAGAACCCCCTCCTAGGCCTCCTAGGTATTTATTTATATGTGTTTTTGGCTCATCCTTCATTACATTCTATTACCAAAACCCTAACATAGTTAGGTATTCTTACATGATGGCCTTTTGTTCTTTCCTCCTTCACATGAGTGTTTTCGTTTCATCCACTTCTTTTCCTGCCAGCTGTCTTTCTTTCCCATCTTCTTGCATGTGCGCCTCACATGCCTCTCTGCCAACTGTATTTCCTCCATGTCGTTCCTTTTCCCCAAAATGGGCATGTGCCCAACATATACTTAGGTCATATTGTAGGAGGAGGACAATTGGAGACTGATCCTTCCAAAATTGAAGTAATTGTAAAGTGGCCTGAGACAAAAAGTGTAACTGAGATTCAAAGCTTCTTGGGTACAATCTAGTATTGGAGGAGATTCATTCCCAAATTCTCCTTTATAGAAGCTCCTTTGCATTCCTTAAATAGTTTGAAGAACACTTTTCAGTGGGAAGGAAAGAAACAAAAATATTTTGACACTTTGAAGGAGAAGATTAGTACTGCATCAGTATTAGCACTGTTGAATCTTCAACAATTGTAAGCCTATCTGTTATCACTCTGAAACTTTTAACCAATTTGTTGTTAACTATCCTACATATGATAAAGAGTTGTATGCATTAGTTCAGAGCGTAAAGAAATGGAAGCACTACTTGTTAGGGAAGGAAATAATTATACATAAAGATCACCAACCCTTACAGTATCTTCAAGCACAAACCAAACTACAACAATCTCGGCATTATAGATGGATGGGTTTTCTACAACAATTTCATTTGGTAATCAAGTACAAGAAGGGTACAAGTAAAAAGGTATTCGATATGCTTTCTAGACCTCCTATTGATGCTTCTATTATTTTGAAGAATACTTCTTTATCTCATGATATCTATGTAGAAAAATATGTCATCGATAAAGATTTTAAAGAAGTATATGATAATCTTACCCATGGTGCAAAGGTAGAGAACTATTATCTGGAGGAAAAATTAATCTATCATCTTGGGAAGTTATGTATTCCTACAAGTGAAGTTTGAACGAGTCCATGTAATATGATAATCTCACACTTGTCTTGTTTCTGGACATTTTGGGGTAGGAAAAACTATGGGTCATTTGCATAGGTTTTGTTACTAGCCTCAAATGAAAGAAATTGTAACTAAATATGTAAATGAGTGTGTGATGTGTTCTAATTGTAAGCCCACTAATAAAAAATTGGGGATATACTCACCACTTCCTATTCCATCCCATCCATGGGAAAGCATTTCCATGGATTTTGTAGGGGGTTTAGAAATGACCAAAAGGGTTCATGACTATTTGTATATTGTAGTGGATAGGTTCAGCAAGATGTGTATCTTGATGCCATGTAAAAAGAAGATCATTGTTGAGAAGAATGCTAATCTCTTCTTTCAATATGTTTGGGTTCACTTTGGGTTACCCACATCCATTGTCTGGAATCGAGATACTCGATTCCTTGGGTTTTTTTTTACTAGCTTGTGGAGAATGATGGACACCGAATTGAAGAGGAGCATTGCTTTTCATCCACAGACTAATAGATACAAAAGGGTGGTAAACATAACAGTGGTACTTTTTCTTCGAGGCTACTGCAGAAATAATCCTAAGTTATGGGATGAATAGATAACCTATGCACAACATGCTTATAACCTAGCTTTACATTCATTTACTCAGAGTTCACATTTTGAGACATGTTTTGGGTACCTACCAAAGGTTCCTTTGGACTTAATGTATGGGAGAGATGTTGATGTGAATGAACAACGAACAGAGGACAGAGCCCACAATTTCATCCAGAGGATTCAACAGATACACCAGGAAGTCAGGGAACAATTGGAGAAGTGTTACCCATGATTTTGGTCGTCATGATGATGTATTGATGATGGTGTACTTAGGCTCTTCATAAGAACTTTCTCTTGAGATACGTTACCTTTATCTCTTCCCATAAAATTCATTTTTGAAGAAGGTTCGTAGGCTGCTAGTATATTTGGGTGGGAGAATGCCTGATTCTCGCAGGCTTCCTTAAGCCAAGGTGCGAACTTCTCGCACCGTGTTGAACAGCTAGGGTGCGAATTCTTCTTAAAGAAAGGAAAAAGATGAATTCTTGATGCTTCTAGAAGGGAATCTTCTAGAAGGATGGGTTGGAATTCGAATGGTTATCCTAGTACTGGATTCCCTGATATTTTGGGATCATTCTTATCCAAGTAACTATCTCATTCTCTCCTATATATTGAGGGAATTATCATGGAAAAGGTTAAGCAAGATTCATCGGAGAATTGGTGAAAGAATTGTGTGAAGGACTGAAGCTTGAACAGCAGCTTGGAGACTCCATCAAGTCTATCAAAAGGAGTTGATCTTCTTCATGCAAAGATTGAGAAAGTGTGTGTGTCAGAGCCAAGAGCCATTGAAAGGAAGTTTGTGACATCAAGGCTCAAGTTGTAATCTTTACTTTCAATTAATATAATACAGTGGCATGTCCCTTTCCCATAAAGCTATTTCCACTTTATTGTATAATTCCTTGATCATATACATAGGTTGACTGTTGAATAGATTGTGCTATCTTCACTTTGGTTGGTTTGTGTTGTCTTGGTCTTGACTGCACGAGAGCACTAGAGTGAAGCGGGAGCAACAAAGACCATAAGAAGCGATAATAAAGTATGTTATTTGTTCTTGCCTCCTAGTTAATTCAATGGTCAAAACTTAGGGAAAGAGTCATGTCCTGTCCTATTTTGTTCTAGATCCAGGTGGATCTAGGGAGATCTGTTAATGTCCGCACCTACCGATTAATCCGATAACAAAATTGGCGACTCCACTGGGGAAGAATCCCATTTTCTTTGTGACTTTTGGTATTTTTCTGTGGCCATTTTCTCTTGTTTCACTTTTCTCCTTTCCTATCAATCTCTAAGTCTTCAGAATATCCTGATAGACCCTCTGGGTCCAGAGGTATTTTCAATTTTTGCTTCATTTTCCAAAAATTTGACTAGTTTCAGAGGTTCTCGCACTGCACTTCACTGTAGCCTACGAGAATCCATAGAGTTCGCACTCTGACTTTAGGTTGCAGTGCGAGGTTCTCACACTCTTCTCAAGGGAAACCTGCGAGAATGCCTAATTCTTGCACTGTGTAGTATTGCCATCCTGCGAACTCATTTTTTCAAAATTTTGGATTTGAGTTTTGGCATCTTCAACTGCCCAGATCAGTCTAGGTGCCTTGTAAGAGTTTCTTGGACCATTTATTGATGTTCCTCTTGTCTTCATTTTCATGCATGAACAGTCTTAGGATTTCAAGGCTCTTCTTGTCATTTTGGTCTTGACTTTCGTTTCTTGACTTTTCTTGGCAAAACCATTCTCTCTGACTTCAAAATCTGAGTGTTTTTTATTAGTTAAGAACTAGTGATTGGTTGAAAGTTGAGTTTTCTTGGTCTTTATCATTTGCTTATTGTTTGAAAGATCATTTTTCTTATGCAACTGAAAAGACTTTATTGGTTTTCTTTTTATTTTTGTTTTCATTGAAAGAGTGGATCGTTTTTTTTTCATTGCTTGTTCATTGGTTTTTGATTTTCTGTACTCTCATTAGGATGGTGAGGGTCCATTTTGAAAAGTGAACAATTTTTCTCTTTCAAAAATCATTTTTTTTGTCTTCAAAAACATTGAAAATCAAATTGTTGAAATTGTTGAAAAAGAAGCATAGAGAATTGTTATTTGTTGCGTGATTTGGTTGCATTTGCATTTTCAAGGAAATTTTGCATTGTAGTTCATGGTTGATATGGAAAACTTTCTCTTTCCCTCCCATACATAGGATTCATCGAATGAAAAGTTATATTTTTCATTCTCATCCATGCATCATTGGGTCAGAGTCATACAACATAAGTTTCATCTCTGTTTCCTTTGAGTAAACAACAACTCTTAATAACACTGCGTAATCATAAAATTTATCTAGTAACTCTTTTCTAGGGCTCTATTACACCAACATTTAGCTAGGCTAGCGCTTTGGAGTAGGAAGNAATCTTGTGTTAGGGAGTGTTAAAATTCCATTTGCAACATCTTGTCTTGGGAAGCCCTTCTTACACAAGGGTCAAGCACGAGGTCACATTGATCTTGACAGAGTTACTCACCCTGCTTTGTTGATATCAGTGTAGAGATTGCACGTATTACAGGGATCACTCGGAGGTATACACACAATGATGAGTGGAATCCTTTTGAGTTGATTTCGGGCTAGATACCCTGCCCTTGCGTGTGGATCGGATTGTCGACTGTCCCCCCAGGTTTTATTGTTGTTGGTGGTGACCTTAGTGGCCTATCTCTCTAGGTTCTTACATGAGGTGACTGTGAAGGGGAAAGTCTTCACGGTACTTGGAATTGATGTTGACCAAACTCACTCGGGTTCCTTGGAGGGTATACCCACGATTATGTGTGGGAGCTTGCACCAGGGTGTAAGTCCGTTAAGTAGGTTGTCAGCATAACTTTTCCACCCTCACCCAGCCCCTTCTCGTCTCGTTGTTACGACATTGGATTTCATCACCAACTAGTGGCTTAGAAATTAGAAGGTCTTGTTTGCTTGGTGATTGCTTCCTAGATTTTTGTTTACTAGCGCGTGTTGTTTGTTTCTCGAAGTTGACCATAGGATTTTCTTCGTGAAGATTGTCACTCATTTACAATAGTTCCCCCACATCATTCATGTAGAATGCAGGGATTATCTCCAGAGCATCTGGACGGTTCTCAACCCTTGCCTACAAGTACACCTGAGGGCTCTCCTCGACAAAGTGAAGCCACAGTCGACACCACACCACAAGTGGAACGAACTGACTCTCTAGAACATTTTTGAATTACAAATACTCGAGAGCACTTTCAACTTCACCCTGATTTTTAGAGACGTTTTATGCGAGCAAACTCTTCTGGAGACTTAATTGTTGTGTATTCTGGATCTTCGTCTGGACCTGGGGACCAAGATCCTTTTTGGTCTACGGGCGTTTTTTGATGGGACCTTTTTGGACCAGGTTCACCTGTGATTTCCGAAATCAACCCCCCTATGATTTCTGAAATCTCTGATACAGAGACAGTACCGGTGACTACCACTTATCACTTTACCGTCCCTGCCAAAATGGCCCATCTTGCAGCTACTACAAGTGTTCCAACTAGGTTTACTGCGGTTAGTATTGCTCCTATCAACACACCGCAAACACCCAATGTTCCCCCAACACTCCCACTTGGACACCATGCGTTGAATGCTTCCATTCCTACTCCTGCGCAAACTCCATCTGGCTCTCCTAGTGGTCCTTCTTCTTCTGGGCACTTTCTTCCTGGTTTTGTTCCAACACTCCCTCAATTTCCTTTTGGAGGACCTTCTTCATCCTCTACTTCCAATCCTAATCCTCATGGCACTCTTTCGTCATTCACTCCAAATTATCAGTTTTTGGTCGGTGGACAATTTCACCAAGGTGGTATTACACAACCCCCTCTCAATGGGAAAATCCCAATTGGAACATTACCCCCAATTGGAACACCACCTTCGATGGGAGGACCAACCCCACCTTATGGGAAAAACATACCTCTGTCCTTAGCTCAGTATTGGAATCAGTTGATACAAAATCCTCCTCAATCGGCTAGGGGGAAGTAGTTTTCAGTTGCGTCAGTAACACCCCGTAGTCTGGGCCAACCATATCCAGGTTCGTTCAATCCCATTTGGGGGGAAAATGCTCAAAATCAAGCCCCTGTTCCAGGGTATAATTTTATGAGCTACTATCCTCTCCAACCACCACCGAATATGCCTAGGTCTTCACATTATATGCAGATTGCTTATGGTCCTACTGGTTTGCCGACAGGGCTTCCTCCCCAAAGCCACCAGTACCCACAGGTGAATCGACAGTTACCCTTTCTCGCCACTTTGGATCTTCCGGATTTGTCAAGGATTTTAAATGATCCTATTCGTCACTCTCCCCAATGGCCTATTATTCCAGCCAAGCTTCCATCGGACATTCCTAAATTCGACGGCAAAGTGGGAGAGGACCCAAACAATCACATTATGACTTTTCACCTATGGTGTTCATCCAACTCGTTGATGGATGACTCTACTCGTTTACGTCTTTTTCAACAAACCCTTACCAGTTCTGTTGCAAAGTGGTATATTGAATTGCCACGCGGTTTCTTCTCTGATTTCAACACCCTCGCTATGGATTTCCTTACACATTACCAGTTACCGATCCGTTATGATACGAGGACCAATATTTTGAATTCCTTCAAACAGACTAAAGGCACTCATATATCTGATCACATCCATGAGTGGAGAAGGAGACAACGTCTCATTAAACTTGAGCTCCCCGATTAGTTACTGGCAGAATGGTTCACAAAATCATTTGTGAACGAAATCGGTAAGGACATTGCCATGGGTGGTGTGGTCATGGAAGAGCAGGCTATAAGTCGTGCTCAATATCTTGACCTCGTTTACTCACAAATGGGAACCCTTTACGATTTACTACCTGACTTACCTCATCCTAATACTTCCAGCACTTCAACTACTCCAACTGCCTCGCATGCAGCTGATGGTGTGATTGGTACTGCACAAGCCCAATCACATTCTGCTTCAAGCACAACCCCTAAATCTACTTCTTCTAATGTTCAAAATGCTCTGTCTCCTGCTACTCCCACCAGCAAGACTTCTGAGGTAAATGAAGTCCAATCTACCCCAGCCGGTAAAAACAAATCTAAAAAGGGGAGAGGCAAGAATAAGTAGGGAAAAAATAATTCTCAAGCAAAGCAAACTAAAACTACCCCTGTTGATGATCGGGATAAGCGCAAACCATGATACCCTTGCCTTATCTGTGGTGATGATCACTACACGAAGATTTTCCACGACGTGTCGAGGTCACTAAGTTCCTTCAAGGAGCTCCAAAACCACCTGCACCGACTGTTTTGTCCCAACCCTTCCCGTCTCAACAATAGGCTTAGTTGGTCATCCACGACCAACTCTCTTCTTCTAATACATCATATGTTTTGATGTGTACTGGTGATTCTAAGTAGAACAACGTTGCACTCACTACTCGAGCCAAGGATTATTCTCCCTCTAAGGAGAAGGTTGATGATTTACCCCCTTCTTTGGTACAACCCTCTCCCACGACTCCACCTACCAACGGTCCTCTTCATCTCGAACGATCGAGCCTTAACACAGTTATGTGACCCCCCCCAAAGGGAATCATTCAGAAATCGGCTTTC
Source organism: Picea mariana (assembly GCA_032191745.1). NCBI lineage: Eukaryota > Viridiplantae > Streptophyta > Pinopsida > Pinales > Pinaceae > Picea > Picea mariana. The sequence continues at coordinate 5,657 of JASDQU010504536.1, read as the reverse complement.
AATCCTCACGCTCGTGCTACCCAGAACTACAGCATTGTTGAAGATCTGGCTCACGCACCTTCTACGATGCCATCCCTTGAAGTCCTTCAGACTTGTCCCGCACAACAGAAGGCACTGTTGAAAGCTATCGGTGGAATCGATCTGACGGATACAAATTTGATAGTCTTTGACTTGGAAGATCACATTCCAAGGTTAACCCCTCAACTTGTGTTCCAAATCCAAGTGGTTGTCTCTGAAAAAAACATTTGTCGAACCGTTATCNATGTGTTATGTCTCTTGCTTGTTGGAAAGCCATTGGATCTCCTCCTTTGAACGAATCCCAGAACACTCTTAAAGCCTTCAACAACTCTATTTTTAAGCCCTACGGTGTCCTTCCTTCATTTCCCATCACATTGGAAGGAAAAATGGTCCAACTCGAAGTGGAAGTCTTTGACGCTCCCCTTGATTATAATCTTCTGCTTGGTCGCAGTTGGATTGATTCCATGCGCATCGTTGTGTCAACACTTTTCCGTGTAGTACGTTTCCCTCGTCAAGGAAAGGTTGTTACCATCGATCAATTAGCCTTCTTCATTTCCGATACCCATACTGGCAACGTACCATTTATTGCTAAAACCCCACCAGGTTATGAGAACGTCGGTGTAGGCCTTCTCATGGACTCTTCATTAATGGGTACTTTCCCCATTCCACTGCCCAATGTTCCACGCCCATCTGTTGCTTCCATCAACATGATCTCCACCATGCCTCACGAACTTCTTGCGTCTCACGACCCTTGGATAGTCCCTGACCCTAGAGATCATCTTCATTTCTGTGACGAAATGTCGTTAAGTCCGGTTGAATCCACCTATCAGGCCATTCAATCGGCAACACCTTCTACCCCCTCTCTTGATGAGTTTTTTCTCGATCCTTTTCGTGTAATTTTTCCCATTGATGAGATGATCATGTCTGTCATGGAGGACACCCCTTGGGACGATGGGAATCATCATTCCATTCTCTTTCTGGAGCAGCACACCATTGAGAACTACCAATGGATTTCGACTCCCTCGACCGTTGTGGACATTTCCACCGTTCCCGAGACTACACAAGATGTGTTTTCCAAAGGGAACTTAAGCAATATTTCGCCCACTATTCCCATTGACATATCCATCAAACCTGGGATTGTCGAAAATGTCCATATTGGAGCTTCATGTTCTTTCGACGAAATCATTACCTACACATCCCTCTTTAAAGAATTTCGTGACATTTTCTCCTGGAGCTACGAAGAAATGCCAGGTATCGACCCTGCGATTGTGATAAATGAGATAAAGACATACCCCGGCGCTAAACCCATCTGGCAACGCCTTCGTCCAGTTCACCCACGTAAAGTGACTGCTATAAAGCTCGAAGTCGAGAAACTTCTGAAAGCCAGCTTTATTTATCTGGTGGCTCTCATAGACTGGGTTTCCAATCTTGTCCCGATTGACAAGAAACAAGGCACCATTCATGTATGTGTTGATTATAGGGATATCAACAAAGCTTGTCCCAAAGACAACTTTCCTACCCCCTTTGTCGATCAGATTGTCGACAATTGTGCTGGAAGTGAAATCTTCTCTCTCATGGATGGTTTCTCCAGCTATAATCAAATCAACATTATTCCTGAGGATCAACATAAGATTGCTTTTATTTGTCCTTGGGGTACTTTTGCCTATCGAAAACTTCCTTTCAGTCTCAAGAACGCGGGCACAACTTTTCAACGTGCTATGTCTTACACTTTCCATGATATCAAGAACATCGTTCAACCATATTTGGACGATTTACCTGCTCATTCTATGCACCGAGTCAATTACTCAACCCATCTCCGAGCCATTTGCGTTCGCTATCGGTTCTATCGCATACATTTGAATCCTCATAAATGCATTTTTTGCGTGGAGTCCATCCGTCTTCTAGGTTTTATTGTTTCACATCAAGGGATCTGGGTGGATCCTTTAAAGGTTGAGGCGATCCTTAATCTCCCTCCTCCTTCTACACTTCACCAGTTGCAAAGTTTGCAAGGGAAAGCAAACTTTCTTCGTCGTTTTATCCCAAATTATGCCGAGATCACTTGTGTATTTACGCGGCTCTTAAAGAAGGATTCAGACTTCATATGGGATACCTTTGACAACAATGCTTTTGAAGCTTTGAAGTTGTCCCTAATGCGAGCTTTGCCTCTCTTTCCTCCCGATTACAGTCATGATTATTTCCTTTACCTTGTTGCATCCGATTACACCATTGGCATGGTTCTTGTCCAAGAGGATGATGCTCACGATGAACATGTTTTTTACTACTTGAGTCGAAGTCTCACGATGACTGAAATCAAGTATCAACATGTGGAGAAAATGGCCTTGGCTGCCGTCCAAGCCGTCCAACGCTTCCGACACTATATCCTCTCTCGCAAGACTATGGTGATTTCCCATTGCAACCCTATGCAACACATTTTGACACGTCAATTGCTAGGGGGAAAATACTCCAAATGGATTGTGATACTCCAGGAGTTTGACTTAGAATTCGAACGCGCCAAGTCCAAGAAGTCCTTAGTTTTTGCTGAGTTGATATGCGACTTTCCCCATTCTACAACGGAAAATGTAGCAGTAGATTCATTACCTGATGAATCTCTTTTCCTTATTAGCACTGATGATATTTGGTATGGGATATCATTATATATCTCCAAACCCAGACTTTCCGGCCATCTTTGTCCAGTATTGAACGACGTCGCATACGCTATCAAGCTCATCAATACATTATCCTCGGGGATACTCTTTATCGTCGGGGGATTGACTATTTTTTTCGACGTTGTCTAATGTTCGATGAAGCCAAGAAATCTCTAAATGACTGCCATTCTGGAGCATGTGGTGGTCATATGTCTGGGTATGCTACTGCCCAAAATATCTTACGTGCAGGGTATTTTTGGCCTTCTTTGTTTAATGACTGCATTATCACCATTCATAAATGCCATGCCTATCAGACCTATAATCAAAAGATTCAGTCACATCCTACTCCTCTTCACCCTGTGGTCTCAGTTGGTCCCTTTGCGAAATGGGGCACTGATTTCATGACATGTCACCCTCACTCGGCCAGGGGGCATGGTTACATTATTGTAGCCATTGATTACTTTACGAAATGGGCCGAGGCAATGTTGACATTTGAAAATAGTGGAAGCACTGCAGCATTGTTCCTTTTTAATCACGTCATAGCTCGTTTTGGTGTTCCCAAGCTATCGTCACTGATCACGGTAGCCACTTTAGGAATTTTATGATGTCTGAAATTACTGAAAAGTTGGGTCTTCACCATGATAACTCAACGCCCTATTATCCACAAGCCAATGGCCAAGTCGAAGAGATTAACAAAGTTCTCATAACTATGCTTCGACGAATGATAGGGATTCATAAAACAAGTTGGCACACAAAGTTATTTTCGGCATTGTGGGCGTATCGGACATCCGTCAAGTCCACTACTGGGTTTACACCTTTTTGGTTAGTCTATGGTGTGGAAGCCATTCTCCCTATTGAATGCAAGATACCTTCTTTAAAACTAGTTGTTGAACTCCTACCCAACACTTATGTTGAGGAAGAACGTCTATTGTATCTTATGCGATTAGATGAAACTCGACGCGATGCCACCCTAGTCATAGAAACCGAGAAAAAACATGTCAAGGCCCAATACGACAAGCATGTCAAGCCTCACGTTTTCTCTGAAGGTGATCTTGTTCTTCTTTATGAACAAGATCGAGATATGTTAGGAGCTGGGAAATTCGAAGCCATGTGGCAAGGTCCTTATATTGTTCAACGAGTTTTGGAAAAAGGAGCATATGAGTTGGTAGATTACGATGGTATCCCTTTGAGTGAACCCAGGAATGGGTTGTACTTGAAGAATTACTATGCATAAAATCATATATGCAAAAGTACTTGTATTTTTAATGTATCATACTTTTTGTGTGTTACTATAGCTTGCTTTTGTCATTATCTAGTCTCTGCCCTTATGTGACGTTGTGTTTGATTTCCATATGTTGGAGTCTTCGCTACCATATATTGGCTTCGTTGATGGCGCTAGCCATAGTACTCAAAACCTTGCTTTCGTTGCGTGGGAAATTTATGCCCCCACAAACGAACTTGTCTCCTTACGAGGTGTGTGTCTCGGCCGTGCGACCAACAACATTGCAGAGTATAGCATCGTTATTGAATTATTGGTTGATGCTATCTCGCTCAGAATTTGTCATTTGGTTGTGCGACTTGATTCACAGCTAGTAGTACTACAGTTAAGTAATGTATATACCATTCAAAGTCCTACTTTGTTACGGGTGTATTTGAGAATTTGCCTCTTGGAGCATTATTTTGATTACATTGAATATCAACATATTCCTATATGTCTAAATACATTAACAGATGCATTGTCTCACTATGTATTAGACAGACATTTGAATCATTTATAAATCAATCACATCAATGTTCACACAACACATGATAAACCGGTAGAAGCCGTTTGTATATATAACGATCAAAAGAGTTTTTTACAAAAAGTTTGTCTGAAGACCAAAATGTCAAAAACTGAAGCTCATAGCTTCTACAAAGTGACATCATGGGTGACATTCATGGTAACACATGACTGCTCGAGAAATCCTACGGAGCAGTCGACTCATGGATGTTGATACTCCTACAGTATGACGTTGATCGTGTTGTGGAACCTCTTCCAGAGGCATGTCTGGAATATCTGCGGTCAAGCCCTCTAGATTTTGTTCCACCACATGATAATCCTCAACATATTGTGGAATTTCCGCTACCTCTCCTCGCCACTGAATGGGAGAAGTACCAGGAGGTCGATACGGTCCAACATCTGTGTTATCAAAAATGAATTTTGTATTAGTCTTTGGATGAGCATATAAAACAAAAACATTTGAATATGATAAAAATTCACAAAACATTTAAAAAGAGAAAAATGTGTGTACTTCTTACCAAGGTCCCCCCACTGAGCATCCTCTGGCAGTACTAAATCCAGATCTCCTCGGAAATCCAACCCGGCATAAGCATAGTCGTCAACCATCAACAACTGTGGTTGAAGCTAGTCGAAGAAAGTATCATCATACTTGATTATCGGTCCAGCCACATGCCGGGCCATAAGCTGACACCATCTCAGCACCCTTGGATCCCTGGGAGCCAGTATATTCCACTCCATTTGCAGCCTTAGTAATGGGACCCTCTCAAGGAAGAAGGACACCAGCAAATATCTATACCCAAATTGTTTCAGGTTGCCTCGTTTGCATTTGGTCAACTGTCTTTTTACACTACGAAGCATTTCATCTGCCCAGTTGAACACCCGAGGTTCAGTACACTCAATAGCATACTAGAAGTAACTCTATAACGCCATGTGAGGAGAAGAACTCCCAGCCATCCAAGCTATTGTGAATAGGATAGTACGGAGGGTCAAATCTTGTACCCCCCAAATAGCTACTTTTCCTTTCTTTCTCTCTGCCTCGGGAACGCAGTGTAGATGGTAGTACTCACTCATGGGCAGCCCTCCACCTCTGCTACCATTTAGGCTCACATAGTACCCCCTGTTGTTGGGTGTTTTACCCTACGGACTAGTAAGCTAGGGTTCTAAGCCTACATGCAGATCATGACCCTTCAGATTTAACCTTTATCCTTCTACCC
>JASDQU010504535.1:61051-74209 GCA_032191745.1 Picea mariana | reverse complement strand
GGCTGTGATCTTTTGCTTATTCTGAGAGTGAATCATGAAGAAGACAAACTTCCCCATCTGAGAGATGACCTTTCTGCATTGCTTAGCAGAGATCAAGGAAATAGCACTAGGTGGGACTGCCTCAGGTATCCTGTACAATTTCCTGTTCAAAGTAATAATAACACTACGAGGCCTAGACTCATATGCAGCATGAAGTTTCCATAAATAAGGTTGGCCCAAAAGAACATCACAAACTTCGAGAGGAGAAACATCACACAATACCTTGCATTTGAAGGGCTTGATGTCGTATGACAGTCAGCACTATTGGCTGACGCGAAGATTGCTTCCTTCGCGGAGACATCCAATGGTGTAGGGTTGGGGGTGCGGTGTTGTCGGTAGGGCCAACCACTTGATGACCTCTATTGAGATGAGTTTCTTCTGGCTACCTCTATCCACGATGAAGTGTAGTGGGGTGCCTTTTACCCACATCTATGAATGGAAGAGGCGTTCTCCATCTTCTTGCTTGTCTGGTTGCCCAGGATGGAGCTTGGTGGTAGAAATAGTGGCACTAGGTTCCGCATCAATTATCTGTCTTCCCCTTTCTGGTTCTGGATCAAAGTCTGAACCCTCATCTGATTTAGAGGCTTTCACTTCAGCCACCAGCGACTACTTTGAGCAGCAATTAGCAGTGTTATGCCAAGGGCTCTAATGGAAGTCGCACCACTTCTCGGTATCTTTCTTTGTCTTTCTGGTGTCCTTCTTTGCCTGCGGCTTGGACTAGTTGTCCTGATACTATCCATATTTTCTCTACCCTTTGTTCTTTGGGTTGGGGCCACCCTTTCCTGGCTTTTGTTGTGAGGGGTTCCCAGGCCCAAATTGCCACGTCTTTTGTTTGAGCTTCAGCTCAATTTTGACGGCATATCAGTAGGCCGTGCCCAAGGATGAGATGTCCAAAAATTCCATTTCATTCTAGATGTATCTATGCAGAGCGTTGCGATACTTGAGCACCAGATTTTGCTCTAAATCTTTGATACCCAGCTTGGTGTGAAAGGTATGGAAGATATTCGTGAAATCTGGCACTGCTTGGTCTCTTTCTTGCCGCAGTGTGGTCCATTTGGTATACAAGTCGTCATAACTTCCAACAAAGTAGTATTGTTCCTTAATAGCATCCCTGAAGGAATCCTAGGTGGTCGTGACTATACATAGTGAGGGTTCCTCTATTTCCTTTTGCTCACAGAAAGTTTCCCACCAATCTTTGACGTGGGGAACGGCTTTGAGGAGCGCAAAAGTAATATTTTCTCTATTCGAAAAGTTATGGACGAAGAAATACCCTTCTAGTAGATTCAACCACTTGTCTACAGCATATGCATCTATTTGACCTTCAAATATAGGAATATCAAAGTTTATTTGTACCTTGAAGGGGGTGGTGCCTCCGCTCGAAGAAGATGCGTCGTATGTTGGTAGTCGTCGAAGGATTTGCGCGAAACTATCCATCATCCCGTTCCTTTGTTGCATGAGGGCTTCCTCAATCAACGGTTTGAAAGGATATCCTATCCCATCATATTTATTTTATCCTGCCATGAGAGGTCGCTTGGGTTTGCAAGAGTTGTTTTCCTCAAGAGAAACAAGCTCTAGACCCAACTCTTTGTACTCCGACCTCGTTGGGGACATGCATTACGACGACAAGGAGCAGACCGCTCTGATACCACTGATCTAGATTTTATGAGAAAAATGAAATGACTACAGATTATTAATAGGTGCTTAACACAAAATAACAGAGATACAGTAAACTAGTTTTCTATTCAATAAGGAAATAAGCTGAAACTGTAAAATGCTGCGGAAACAAGCTTGTTGGAATGGTGATAGCTTATCTCTGAGAAGAGATGTGACGGTTGCTCTCATTCACGAGAAGATAATTACAATGAGGCTCTAAAGGCATTTTTACAATAAACGGGAATTCCAAAAACCCTAGACATCTAAAAACCTAATCCTAGCAGATGAAGCACCAAAAGTCATGTGGGCCCCATTTGGGTAAGTTAGTACATCAACTTCCCGGGGTCGTAACTTTTGCATACTATCTTTGTTTTAGGCATATGATAGCTCATTGGAAAGGTGTCGTCAAGGAGATTCATTTTGGGGGCTCAATCATTCCTTTGGATTTCATTGAGAATCTCGGTCCTGAAAAACCTTCATTTAGGCCCTCAAAATGGCCCCGGAAGTTAAAACTGCTAAAAATAGTAAATTGCCAAAATTGTTAGAAAAATGTTTTGAGCCAGTTGGAAGAGGTGTGTGGCTACTGATATCTATCTAGATAAAGTGTTCTCCTCTTCCTAATGTGGGCATGTATAGGATGTCGGTTTTGGAGATGACAGAGATCAAGAAGCAGGTACATGGCTTATTGAATCAAGGGGTCATCAGGCCCAGTTCATCTCCTTGTGGTTCTCCGATCATGATGGTGCCAAAGAAAGATGGCACATGGTGAATGTGTGTTGATTACCAAGCCTTAAATAAAATCACAGCGAAAATTCGATACCCTCTTCCTCGTATAGATGATTTACTTGATGAATTGAAGAATGTTGTTTATTTCACTAAGTTGGATTTGCGTAGTGGATATCATCAAATAAGGGTCGCAGAACATGATGCATGGAAGATTGCCTTTAAAACCAAACAGGGATTGTTTGAGTTGTTAGTTATGTCGTTTGGGATTTGTAATGCTCTGGCAACTTTCATGTGTGTGATGAATGATGTATTCGGGGCTTTCCTAGATGACTTTGTGATTGTGTATTTAGACGACATTCTTATTTTTAGTGGGACTTGGGATAAACATGTAAGGCATGTAAAGTAGGTATTGGATACTTTGCAAAGGGAAAATTTGTATGTAAAATTGTCTAAATGTGAATTTGGTAGGAATTCACTTGTATACTTAGGTCATATTGTAGGAGGAGGACAATTGAAAATTGATCCTTCCAAAATTGATGTAATTGTAAATTGGCATGAACCAAAAAGTGTAACCAAGGTCTAAATATTCTTAGGTGCAGTACAGTATTGGAGGAGGTTCATTTCAAACTTCTCCTTTATAGCAGCTCCTTTGCATGCCTTAACCACTGTGAAGAACACTTTTCGGTGGGAAGGAAAGAAACAAAAAGCTTTTGACACTTTGAAGGAGAAGATCAGTACTGCACCAGTATTAGCACTATCGAATCTTCAACAGCCTTTTGAGATCGAGAAAAATGTCAGTGGATACACCATGGGTGTAGTTTTGATGCAATATTGTAAGCCTATCTATTACCACTATGAAACTTTTAACCAAGTTTTTTTTTATTATCCTACATATGATAAAGAGTTTTATGCATTAGTCCAAAGTGTAAAGAAATGGAAGCACTACTTGTTAGGGAAGGAAACAATCATACATACAGATCACCACCCCTTACAACATCTCCAAGCACAGACCAAACTGAAACAATCTCGACACTACAGATGGATGGGTTTTCTACAACAATTTCATTTGGTAATCAAGTACAACAAGGGTACAAGTAACAAGGTAGTCGATAGGCTTTCTAGACCTCCTATTGTTCCTTCTATTATTTTGAAGAATACTTATTTATCTCATGATGATAGCTATGTAGAACAATATGCCAGCGATGAAGATTTTAAAGAAGTATATGAGAAGCTAACCCATGGTGTACATGTAGAGAACTATTGTCTGCAGGGAAAACTACTCTACCATCTTGGAAAGCTATGTATTCCGTCCATGTAATACGAGAAGCTCACACTTTTCTTGTGTCCGGGCATTTTGGGGTAGGAAAAACAATGGCTCATTTGCAGAGGTTTTGTTATTGGCCTCAAATGAAAGCAATTGTAACTAAATATGTAAAGGGTTGTGTGATGTGTTCTACTTGTAATCCCACTAATAGAAAATTGGGGCTATACTCACCACTTCTTGTTCCATCCCATCCATGGGACAGCATTTACATGGATTTTGTAGGGGGTTTACCAATGACCAAAGGGGGTCATGACTATTTGTTTGTTGTAGTGGATAGGTTCAACAAGATGTGTATCTTGATGCCATGTAAAAAGTAGATCATTGTTGAGTAGACTGCTAATCTATTCTTTCAGTATGTTTGGGTTCACTTTGGGTTACCCACATCCATTGTCTCGGATCGAGATACTCGATTCCTTGGGGATTTTTGGACTAGGTTGTGGAGAATGATGGACACCAAGTTGAAGAGGAGCACTACTTTCCATCCACAGACCGATGGACAGACAGAGGTCGTAAACAGAACAGTGGTACTTTTTCTTCGAGGCTACTGCAGCAAGCATCCCAAGTTATGGTATGAACAAATACCCTGTGTAAAATATGATTACAACCAAGCTTTACATTCATCCACTCAGAGTTCACCTTTTGAGACATGTTTTGGGTACCTACCCAAGGTTCCTTTGGACTTGATGTATGGGACAGATGTCGATGTGAATGAATAACGAACAGAGGACAAAGACCACAAGTTCATCCAGAGGATCCAGCAAATACACTAGGCAGTCAGGGAATAGTTGAAGAAATTTCAAGCATAGTATAAAGCACGGCATGACAAGCATAGGTTTGATCATCAGTTCCAAGTTGGAGACCAGGTATGGCTTCACATCAGCAAGGAGAGATTGAAGGGTGAAGGCAAGAAACTCAAGCCCATTCGTTATGAACCCTTCAATATCTTGGAGAAAAGTGGTACCAATGCTTTTCATTTAGATATTCCACCTTATATGGAGATATACTCAGTTGTAAATGTGGAAAACTTGAAACTTTTTTAGCCTCCCATGATCATGGATCAAGATGAGGAAGTTTCAATACCTTCAGTTGATGAGTTTGCACCTGAATAATTAGATGATTTACAGGAATATATCATCCTGGACAAAAGGATGAGGACTTCACGCAGGGGTGATGTTGATTATCTTCAAGTAGTCTTAAAGGGAACACATCCAAGCAAAGCAAAGTGGATTGAGAAGGACAAAGTGAGGGGACTTTTCCCTCACTTACCAATTGATTGATGAAAGCTTTTGGTGGTCCAAAAATCCCTCAGTGGGAAGGCGTGATCCAAAAAGGATCCAAAGAAGGATAAGAACAACTCAGAACTCACAGAGGCAACTCAAGACGCTCATAATGCCTTCAGTATACAGAGAAAGGGAAAAAAATCAAAGTTCCCAAAACTTAGTGAAAATGACATTATCGCGAAGAGCGTTTCATTTTCTTTCCAACGGCGTAAGCGGATCATCAAATGGAGTTACGGATCGAAAGATATTCGTTGTCAAAGTTTTGGTCAACCTAGCTCAGTCAGTACTGTTGACGTCAGCATCAGTACAGATGACATCATCGTTCGTACATCATATGTGGCAAGCACAAAGGGTGACCCATGTCATGATGACATCGGCATGATGATGTGGTAGCACCAAAGGCTGCCATATGTCACTCGTTTTTGGATTTTTCAGGCCGACATGTGGACCAATGAAAACATGCCACATGGTAGTCCGTACATGACATGTGGCATCCGTACACTACACAGCAGGCTAACGTGGAATCCATACAACACGTGGCAGGCTGATGTGGAAGGTTGACTGTACAAAGAGGTGAAATGGGCCAATGTTTGGTTGCCACGTGGCCTAGTCATGGGATGCCAGGTGGCAGTGGGCAAATGCCAAATGATGCCCAACAACCAAATTATTAAAAAAAAATATGATGTATATACCGCCAAATCTAGCGGCAGTTTCACCAGAATTGGCGACATATTTCTTCGTTCCGCCAAATTTAGCAGCATGCCAAAAACTGTTGTAACAATATGTTAAAAGGGGAGGCCCATGGGTTTGACCCCGGGACCTCCACCTAAACCTCCGCCAACCAACGTTTTAAAGTATCCTTTGTTAACCAATGCGCCAAACAACCCTTTAATGCACAACCACCCACTTTATATTATAAAAAGGGACTTCCGCCAATCTACGAGGAGGAAAGAAGCAAGGGCGCGGCCGTATAGACAGGGCATGGATTTTGAGAAATTTTCCCAGTCATTAATTGCAGGTGCAGGCACGGAAACTAAAACAGGATTATCTCTTGGGCCCAAAAGTGTCAGACTTAGATCGAGGCATGGAGACTGTGATTTTTAGGTAATTTGATGCCACGAATGCAGTGGTGATTTTTTTTTCTGATCTGAGCAAATATTTTCTAGCTTAAATCCACAATGAGGTATACTTATGTATTTTGCCCAATTATTTTGTGGAATTAATAAAAAGGCCTACCCATTTGAGAGCAGGACCCGGAGACGTAGTCCACCAGGGACGAACTCCGTTATCAAGTTATTTGTGTTTACATTTGATGCTTATGACTCTTTCCTTTTGAGTTTTTACTTCTTTATGGTGCAATTTAGTTTATGCTCATTTAATACAATTCTTTAATAAGCCATCGCACGAAAATATCCCAGATCATAAGTCTACATTGAATCACATAGTTCCCTCTTTATCAGATTTTCATCTAGTTATACTTATTCTTTCATTAGAAAATCATAACCGAATTCAGATAACTTCTTCTTGTCTTCTTTCCAGATCATGATGTTCACGTTCCACTCTGCCCTTCATTCTTCAAAAAAATTCTTGTAAATATTTGTTTATGGTCTATGGGGGCCCCAATCCAAGTCCATTTATGGACAAACGCTGTTAATCTCAAGCACTATAACATACATTATCATTTTGAGAAATCCCAGAGAACTAATTCGGGATTGATTTCGACTATATTTTATAATTCTGAGTTTTGAATATAAAATATTTGAAATCAATCTATCAAAATATTTTTTTGATCTTTATAAGTTATACTCTTTCAAATTTCTCTCGTGTGATAGACCATTTCCTTTTTTTGTGTTGAATGTGATCATATATTTATTAAAATATGATGGATGTGAGGATATTTCCAATTTTATTTTCTTCCATGTGCGATGTTTCAAGTTCCTGGTCCATTTCTTAGGAACCCCCTTTTATATACATTTACTTTTTCAGCATTTGAATTTTCTTGAGCATTGAAGATTTGGACATTATATTATTTGATGTAGTCCTATATTATTTTTATTTGGAATTTCAAAGAAGATCATAAGCCAAAGAGGAGAACCACCTCTCTAAAAACATAGGAGGATTCATATCCTCGTGAGGTTGTCATTTCGGTCCTCATAGATTCAAGCATAAGCATGTACATATGCCTTGGTGTGCACACAATACAAACACCTCAGTGCTTCAAAATTAAGGTGCATCATTATTTTCTATAAACAAAAATACAAACACCAAACAAAGTGACCCAGTGTGCATGAATATGACACATTGGTGGGTATCCCTGTCGTCGAGCGCATCGGGGTAGGGAAAAATAAGATAAAAAAAAATTATCAAACTGATTTTCATTATTATTGTTCATTAAGTGCTTCCAAACTCTCTAAAAAGTATCAATTCTCACTTGTCTTTCAAGAGCACCTCATTTCCAGTGCTCTACAGTGACTTCAATAGCTCCATTGCTAGATTCCACACATTTCCAAATTTTTGAAATTACCTCAAATTTTAATTTCTTCTCTATGGTGGAACCATGCCTCCTTGGGGCAAAAGATCCTAGGTAAATTGTTTATTACCTTCCTATTTGAATTTTCATCAAATTAAAATGTCAAATTGGCCTTAGATTTGACACTTTTTTGAAAAAAAAAAAAAAAACAATTATGTGTGGTGCGCATGAATGATTTAGCTTTCCCCACCACCAATGCTTCCTGTAAATATATAGGAAGCACCACCATTGGTGTGTACATGATAACAACATGCACCAAGGTTGTTCACAAAACAGAACTATGCCAAATTTCAAAAATAGTCGTAGCGGCACATTTTCCCGGATACCTTGTGGCTAGTCCATTATACAAAAAACACAGCGCCAAACAAAAACATCATTGCTCCAAAAAGATGGAGCACCGAGGAGTTCCAATAAACAAATCACACCACTCTATTTTAAACATAAAAACTAACCTATCAGTGCACCAAAGTTAACAACCCGCACCGATGTCATAAATAACACAACACCTGGTCGATTTTTTAAGAATTTATCATAGCGGTGCATCTTATGGGACGACCATCATCGGTGTGTATATGATAACAATATGCACCAGTGTCATGCACAAAATGTCACCGCACCAAATTTCAAAAATAATTGTAGCGGTACATATTTCTTGACGCCCCATGACCAGTGTGTTATAGAACACAATGCACCGCTAAAGATAACATCAGTGCTCCAATAAATTAGGATCACCAGTGTGTTCCAATTAATGAATTGCATCGTCCAATTTTTAACAAAATAAATTAACCAAGCAATGCACCAATGTTAACAAAACACATCGATGTTATAAATATCATGACATCGAGTCGATTGTTTAAGAATTAATCCTAGCGATCCCTCTTATTTGACGCATTGTTACTGGTGTATCCTAAAGGACAATGCGCCATGCAAAACCTGTCAGTTTTGTAAGAACAATGGAGCCTCGGTGTATTCCCTTTAACTAATCATACCACCCCATTATCAAGACATACAATTTATCACAGTAGTGTGTCTAAATCAACAAAATGCACTGGACTTGCTCACATAACCACACCATAACAAATATTTAACGGCCCATCACAATGGTGTGTCTTATGGATGCCTTGTTATTAGTGCATTGATAAACACAATGCACCACTAAACTGAATGCCAGTGCTCCAAGACGACATGAGCACTGATGCCTTCACATTAACACATCACACTACCTAACGTGTGACAAATTGTTTTACCTAGCAGTGCTCGTAGGTCTACGAAATGCACTCATGTTGTATACAACATGACACCAATAGAATATGTAAATATTTTTCATATCGGTGTGACTTATGGGATGCCCCGTTATCGGTGTGTCACGATATATTAAACGCACCGTGTTGTGCACAGCACAACACTGCCCCAAACATTTAATATGTAACATATAGGTGCATCGTATAGAATGTCTCGTGACCAGTGCCATGCATATCACCACACCATTAAATAAATACAAGTGCTCCAATTATAACAAAGCATTGGTGCCTTACATATAACCAATTGCATCGCCTAGCAAATAACAAATTCAAAATCGCATGGTGATGTGTATTTTGGAACACCACATTCTCGATGTGTTATGTAACACAACACACCACTAAAGACTTGTTGGTTCTCCAATAACCATGGAGCCCTAGTGTGTTATACTTACTACACCGCATAGCGGTGGTTTATTACTTATATAATGCATTGATGGTAGTGCATAGTTACTATTTTTGGTGTATCGATTACTTTTCCACTTTTTTGCAATCGAAAATTAGTTTTTTTTTTTTTAGATACAAATTATTAGATATGTGTGTGTTTTATAATTTCAGTTAATTTTATTCATATATATGTGCCGAAAAATATTTGTATGTGAATCAGAGACGACGACGATGAGAGGAGCAATAGTAGTGGGTCAAAACTTACATCTTTGTACGTGAGTGGGAGGCCCAAGAGAGGGAGAGGTACCCTCACCCTATTTTACCTCAGACACATGCCCTTTTGAGGCATGTTGGCCTCCTCAAGTTTTATGTGGAGGGTACATCCCTCAGGGGGAACTCTTTGTTTTTATAGCAGTTGATCTGTCATTAGGATCATGGTCGCTAGGCATTCAAGATCAGTCCTAATCTATGGTATCAACCCATGAAGGAGGATTTTATTTTATCATTGGGTTTTTTAATAGGGGGAGGTTTGGCCCCAGTTCCCTGATCTACTTCCTGGTGTTGCACAACATAGCTAGTTGGTATATGTGCAGAGATATCCCAGTCCATAAATTCATTATGCTTTGGCATTCCAGGTTGTTTGTAGTCAGATATTGATAGATTCATTTCATGCAGAGTATGTTAGGTGCCTATGCCTATTCTCATGACATTGTCACACTTTATCTCTTATGGGAAATTCATTAGTTTATCTTTGATGTATTATGTAGACAGTTTGTTGTAAAGGCCCCGATTGAATAGGTGGATGGAGATTTTTTTGAGACAGTTTTGTTTTGCGTCAGATCGTTGTTGCATCATTTTTTATGGGAGGATATTCTTCACATCGGTGTCATATTTATTTACATTTTTTTTTGAGAGGTTTCATGCCAGTCAACTAGGAGTACCCTACTTTCCTCCTAGGCCTATGACTGACACGCATATGCACATGTGGGGGCAGTTGTTTCCCAAGAGGGGCCCACTGGACTAGCCGTGTATTGCGGTCGGTATGGAGGTATGTGATTTTTTAGCTAGAGAGGACAATCATGTCCTTGATATTGTATAGTACTCGTACGCAAGGATGGATTGGAGAGGTTGTTCAAACATCCTATTTACAACAATCGAGTCACTAGATGAGAGAGGTAATATTATCGTTATGTTTTGATAAATCTACTTACATATTTTTATGTCTTATTTAATGTTCATGTAAATTATTGTAACATTTTGTTTCAATTATCTGATTGTTATTATTTATTGTTTTGTAGACATTGGCACATATGATGGGGATGTGCCTCCCCAATATGATGAGGATAAGAAGAAGGAAACTAAGCAACCTACAGCACATAGACCCTGCATGCCACGCAATCCATATCGAAGAGTCCAGATAGAGGTGGCAGATCGCCTATGTGGTGTTATAGTTAGTCATGGAGTGGTACCTGCATCGGTTCAAGACATATTATGGGTAGCAGAGTTATCTACAATATGAACAACTCTACCTCATGAAATGACATCATTGATGCATCATCTTATTGGTGTCATCGACCTCGTCAAGAGTTTGAGGGATGGTGTTCATGATTCTACACCATCTAGCTCATCACTAGACCGATCCATGTCCTTTACCCCACAACATGGTACTCCTCCTCCTCCTACTTATCCTCCACATGTGTCTGCACCATCCATCGATCTTCCTACTTCCCCCCCACATGTGTCTGCACCATGAAAATTTGATCCTCCTCTTCCTCCTCCTCCTCCCTCTCCACATGTGTCTGCTCCATCCACCGATTCTCCTACTTCTCCTCCACGTGTATCTATAGCATCCACCAATCCTCCTCCTCTTCCTCCACTTGTGTTACCATCCATCGATCCTCCTACTTCTCCTCCACATGCGTTTGCATTTTCCATTGATCCTCCTCATGCTTCTACTCCACATGAGTCTGCACCTTCCATCGATCCTCCTACGTCTCCTCAAAATGTGTCACTATCCACTAATCCTCCTCCTCATCCTCTACTTGTGTTACCATCCATTGATCATTGTCCTTCTCCTCCACATGTGTCATCATCCACCAATCCTCCTCCTCCTCCTCCACATGCATCACAAGATATTGATGTTGTGGACACTATGTTCACATTAGGTGTTTCACAGGTTGATATTGATGGAAACACATTTGATATTATACTTTTTTCATTTCTTAGTTCTGACATAGGCACTGATAGACCCTCTACCTCTGGTAGCAGAGACACCGATGCATTTGGATCTAGTGGTCGACCTAGCTAGTAGTGGTATTGATTGACATGTATATTAATTGTTTTATATTTGATTTGAGAAGTATATATGACATGTTATTGCATAATTTGTTGAGATGTATGTTTGACATGTATATTGATATGTATATCGCTCATGTATATAATGTTTTTCATATAATGTTGTGGTTGTTGTTATTTGATTTATAAGATGTATTATGAGAATGCTAACGATTACCATTATTAATGATTTTTTCATTTTTAAATTAAATTTGAGATGTATCACTCATTTAAATTTATAGTTGCATATAATGTTTAACTTTACTTTTATGAAATCGTTTAATTTGGATGGTAATTGCAAACAGTTATAACCATTAATGTCTTATAAACTCTTCTTCAAGGTGAATTGTTTGTTGTCTAGCAATATACAATATGTTGATTAAACATGTTTAGAAACAAAAATACTTAAATATGATGAGTGAAATGATTGTGATTTGAATAATTGTCTTTTTCATATATTGTAATAATAAAATTATAATATAATTATTCAATAATAATAATAATAATAATAATAATAATAATAATAATAATGGTGATATAATAATAAATTGCATTGCAAGTAAATCACAGACCAGAAACCCTAGGGGTCATCGCTAGCTTCGCAGCCCTCCTCCATCTCACTCCTGATGGCTTCGCTGGCTGATCTCATTTCAAGAAGGGCTCCTTCCTCAGATTCACCTTCTCTCCAAGTTGATGGCTCGTCCTTCCCTCCTCTGCGCAAGCCCATCTCGCAACCTCCTTGAGGCCCCCCTGCTCAGCAAAGCCTGGTCGGTCGCTCGTCTTCTCCTCCACCCCTCCGAAGTTTCCCCACGGTTTTTCCCTCACAAATGCAAGGTGGCTCACTAAGCGCTCCCACAGGTTGCCTCTGCATGAGGACGGATCTCCCCTCCCACCCTCACTTGGTGCTCGTGCGGATTCTTCTCCAGTTGTGGCCCTCACTGCTAGCAAGTTGTCCGAAGGTTCAGGATCCCTTCCAGGGCTTGTGGTGCTAGAGGCCCCTTCCCCCATCATTCCAGTCACTCAAGATGCTTTGAACAACGTGGATCGTTGCAGATCTAATGCTATTGTTTGCAGGTTCAACGGTCGATGGCCTCATCTAGCAGATCTGCATTCTTGGATATCTACTTAATGGAGCCCCCTACTATTGGAGGAAGCCCTTGTTTGCCCATGTGTAAAAGGGTTTTTTATCATATTTTTTATTTCTACAGAATACATGGATCAGATCTTCAGTCCGGGCCCATGGTTATGGGGCAAGTTAGGCCTCTCCATGCAGCCATGGACCCCCGCCTTCGACGCCTTCTCCGTTGCTATTCGTTCAGCCCCATTTTGGGTGAGGCTCCCAAATTTTCCTCTTCACCTTTGGGGCCTGGCCTCTCTGTAATCCATTGGGAATGCCCTTAGAAATTTTCATAGCATAAGCCCAGAAACAAAGTCTGCCTTCAACACCTTCACCCAGATCTGCGTGGAGATGGATTTATCAAAAGGATTCCCAGCAGAAATCATCTTGCAAAATAAGGACTTTTCAAGAACTCATCCTGTAGATTACGAACATGTAAACTTCAGATGTAGAGCGTGTTTTGAAACATG
>JASDQU010504534.1:56801-78005 GCA_032191745.1 Picea mariana | reverse complement strand
CTCCTTTTCTCTCTCATGACCGTGGGTTGTGACCCAAGGCTCTACATTACGTGTATTTCATGTTTCAAAAGTTCAAGACTCCTACATGTGCGCTCTCCCTAGCTCCCTGTCTTTCGAAATGCCGAAACCCAAAAAGGGCCTAACAGATCCTTGGATCCTCCCTTAAGACTTCTCCGCATGACCCTATCCTGTGGCCTAGGGGTACTCCTCTGAGTTCTTTGGCTTTCACGATTCAGGGAATCGCAATGCAGTGCTCCTCCTTTCCCTTTCAAATCCCTAAAACCCTCAGACCCGATACCTCTCAGATCTATGGTCCAGATCTGTCACTTGATCAATGACCCAAATCTGTCACTTGATCAACGGCCTAGATCAAATCCTGGTGATCTCCTTTTTGGAATTTTTGCAGAGTCTTCACCTCCCAACTTTTGGTGACAAAACTCCCGGTGACTTTCGGATCTTTGCCATGCGTCCTCCAAAATATATGGTTCTAATCCTTTCACGAAATCCCCTTTCGTGATTTTTTCCTGGTCTTCTCCTTCGTTTCCTTGGTTCCGAAATGTCGACCAACAACCACTTGTCCCCTCTGATGGATGGTTGTGACCCTTAATCACGATCAATGGTCGTGATCTTTTTGGGATGATCAACGGTCATGATCAAATCCCAACATTCTCCCTTTCAGCAATTTGGGAGAGTCTTCACTCTTGATATCCCGGTAAAGAAATCCCCGGTGGCTTATGGATCTTCGCCACGCATCACTCCCAATCCAATGGTCGGAATAATTTTGGTATTTTGGCGATCACAAATCCTCATTTCTCACCACCCTTATGCACCTGAGTTCCGAAGCCCTGATGGTTGTCGGATCTTTGCCATGTGTCTTATAACGATGGATAGTTCTGATGCTTTCAGGACTCTGATGAGTCCATTCCACTTTGCATACACAAGGTTAAACCTCATGTACCTTCCTTCAAATATAATGGCTATCGGTCCTCTGTACTAGATCTGACGATCTGCGATGCTCCTCCTCCTGAGATTTTCCGTCTCTCGGACTTAGAAGGTTTTCTAAGTGTCGAAGACCTCAGCCTTCAATTCTTCCCTACTGAAGATCTGTACTCAAAATTACTATCCTTCTTGAGCTTCGTCCTCTTTGAATATTCGACCTCTTACACACACCTTGTGTTTGAAGATCTCGAATAACTCAGATTCAAGGAATTTTCTTGAAAAGAAAATACCTTACACTCATCTGGTGTTCTCTAAGGTTATTCCTTCGAAACTTGGTCACTTCTAGCCTCTATGCATTCCTTGCACTTGGATCCTCAAGTTCCCTCTATTCTCTCTCTGAACCCTTCTCTCTGAGTCGTTCTAAGACTCAGTCAACACACACCTTGCATTTGTGAATGCACACCTTGCATACACGGTTCAGAAGAGAAACAATTGGAACTTATCCACTTTCGTTACATGTTCATAAAAGCATCTTCTCAAACTCTCATAGAGGAAAGAGAATGAAACATATACCACATACAGAATGAAATATTCATGCAATCACATTCAGATGAACACAGTCTAGTTTGGGACAACTTTTGTCTGTTCTGTTCACTCATAAAACGAAAAAATACACATGGTGTTCCTCTGATCTATTATACTCTGGTTCTACTACAATCCTTTCATATTCTATTATGTATATCTCTATTACAAATTGAAAATAAGAATATCTAAGGACTGAATCTGTGAGCTCTCTCATCCTGTTCTGAAATCTATCATTTCAAACTTAAAATTGTTACCTACTCTGTCCCATTACAATAACTGCTAATTACTATCAGACAGAGTCAACACTCCGTGTCTGCGATTTCTTACAGTCCTTAGAGACTTTTCAAACAAGTTACAATATTCAAATTGCTCAACAAAATATCTCAACAACCCAATTAAATTATGAGTTAATGCCCGATTTGAATTTCAAGGGTTGCTAAAATCTCTTTTGATTGCCTCCACATGTGCGTTGTTGACCTTGAAGGCGATGCTCTTGCATCAGTGTTGAAATTCTATCTTGGATTCATGGTACTAACCCTAGAGTGTGGATTGAGACATTTCTTGTTGAGGAACAATGTTGGTTATGTCAGTGACGATATGACATGTTTTTTATGGGACAATTGATGTTGAAGTGATGTTAGCTAGAGGCATATCATTGATATATTGAGGGACACTCTTAGTACATGTTTAGAGGTATTATTGGTTTCTTAGTGCTTGTCGTATTGAGGGAGACTCTGTCATGGTACATGGATGGTACATATGTGAGCTCCATTGATATATCTTATGATGTATTGTTTGAGGCACATGGTTGGCATGTTGGTATAGGCATATGGTTGGTACACAGTTGGCATATGTTCTTGGCATATGGTTGATACACTTCATTGATGATATGTTATGGTATATTGTATGTTATTGATGTACATGGTTGATGTACATAGGTGTTGTGCATGGTTGGCACACAGTATGACACAAGATGTACATGGTTGATGTTTTGTTCATGATTCTCTATTCAATTGTTGACATATATGTTTCTTCATGATGTATGGTATGGCATGAGTTTGATGCATGGATAGGTACAAGGATCATCATAGGAAGAGTAGATCATTCTTTAGCAGTTGATCTATGTTCTGGTTGAGCAGTAGCATTTGTAGCAAAAGTAGATTGTAGTGGTAGCATATTGTTCATCTTGTAGAGAATATTGGGGGAGACATACCCACAAGGGGAGTCATTCTTCTTCCCGTGATTTCAGGAGGAGATATTTATAATAAGCAGGATAGAGAGATAGATGCTTGGAGAGTTAGACACTTGGAGAGAGAGAAAAAATGAATGTTTCCAAGGGGAACGATCATCATAGGGGGAGCATGACTGATATTCATTTATCATTACATCAGAGTGATATCCCTTGTTCAAAAGGGGACATATTATTCAGAGGAAGCTCAAATGCATCCAGACAAGGGGAGCATCCCCAAGGAGAGTTCAAGCAAGGGGAGAAACCTCAAGGAGAGAACTACCCTTTTCCATTGATGTCAAAGGAGGAGAAATAGTCACATTGATGTGATTGAGATGACTATTGATGAAGAGAAATGTCATGTCTACATGTTTCCATCAATGTTGGTATTTCCATCAATGTCAAAGGGGGATATTGTTGCATTATGTTGTCATTAATGTCAAATGATTGATGTCAGAGATTTGATGTCTTTTTCATAGTATCATTGATGTATTGATTGATGGCCTGTGTTGTCATAGATGTAATTGATGTCAAAGATGTCAAGTGGTGTCATAGTGATGTATTGTCATGGATTTATGTATAGATGGGATGATGTAAAGGTTGGTCATTGTTGTCTTTTCATGGTTGATAGGAATAACCAAATGGATACACTCCAAATTGGTCCCCTTATCATGAAATCCCTCATGGAAACATGCTCTTGGATAAAGTTCTCAACATGGCCCCCTTATGGAGAAATCCCTCACAAGAAGACGCTTTGTGAAGTCCAAATGGCTAGGCAGCCCAATTGTGTGGTTAGGGAACCCAATTTTGATTAAGGAATAATTTAATGAATATTAGTGAATTTTCAAGAGAAACTATTCCATATGGATAGTATATGTCATGCCATTTCCGGTGATATTTAGAACGTCACATAACTCCTCACAGTTAGAGAGTTATGTCCATGTGAAGTTGCAGAACCCTCCTGAGTTATATAGAAGCCTCTAGAAGGTCAAAGAAGTCAAATTATTTTAGAAGCCCCTAGAATAAGTTGACCAGTCAAAGTGTTTAGTCATGGGTTAAGTGGTTGCAACAAGAAAACAATTAAAAATAAATTATTTGCAACTAGAATTGGAGAGCTTACTATTTGGNTTAGAAGCCCCTAGAATAAGTTGACCAGTCAAAGTGTTTAGTCATGGGTTAAGTGGTTGCAACAAGAAAACAATTAAAAATAAATTATTTGCAACTAGAATTGGAGAGCTTACTATTTGTGGGTAAAGTGGTTAAGTGAAGAAAGTGGCTAGGTGGACAAGGTGGTTAAGTGGACAAAGTGGCTAAGTGGACAAAGTGGCTAAGTGGACAAAGTTGGTTAAGTGGACAAAGTGGCTAAGTAGACAAAGTGGTTAAGTAGACAAAGTGGTTAAGTGGATACTTCTAGAGGAAGCTACTTGGAGAGTATAAATAAGAGATCAAGGGTCTCCCATTAGTATCCATTTTGAGCATATTGAATATATACAAGTGACTGAGGTAACCAGAGGAGATCTAAGGAAAATTTTAGAGGGAAGGTGAAGTAAGGAAGGCCGAAATTCAAGGGAGGATAAATTATTTTGATGATGCTTTCTAAGACTTTGAAATTTGCAGAGGTATGACAGTACATGCAGGAGTACCTCAGATAGAATTATTAGAATCAAAAACGAAAAATTGAGCTTGTGGTGAATCTTACAAGCTGAGGTAACTTGTTGATTGTATGGCATCGTGAATGAAGGGAGGTTGTTGAAGTGTTTGGTTGATTGTATGGGAATATTCTTGTGATGATAATTTGTTGTAGATATCTAATTATGAGCTGGAGAAGATTCTATAATTTGTTGACTTGTATTTGTGTTGGTTTTACTACTAGATCAATTCTATTTGGATATATTTCATTATATCGGCAAGTTGAGTCTTGCAGAAAGCTGAGTCTTGTGGCAAGCCGGGTCTTGCTTGAGCGTTGGTTCTCTCTTGAGAGTTGGTGCTCTCCTTGGAGTTGGTTCTCCTTAATTCAGTTGGTGTTGATAAAACCGCTATGATTGTAGTCACATGTAAAACATAATACAAAATCTTACACATACATATGGTGTCTCTTATGTTCATTGTTCTTATGGATTGATTGCTCCTTATTATTGATGGATGTCATTGGTGAATTGTTACATGCAATATTATGATGATCATGTGTAATATTATGTTTTGAAATGGTTGCTAACTTGAAATGACAAAAAGTTGTAAAATCCCACACACTAATTCACCCCCTCTTAGTGTGGCTGGTGTGTCCAACACAAATTACATCTAGGTCATTCGTTGATCCGAAAACAACTCTATTTCATGGTCCTGTGCACCCTTTTCTTGTCGTATGGCCCAGATAAATTCCACTTCTTCCAAGGTACCATCTCCCTTTTCATCCCATCGATGTATATTTTTGTAAGTGAGCCCAAAAATCAGGGAATCCTCTTGTATAGCTACTACCTACATTATCAAATATTCATGTACCTTGAGATGTCTACCATGTATCTCCAGTAGGTCTTATTTAAATTTTATTTCTCCCATAGCTTCTTGATGTTACTGTACCCGGTTCTTGAGAGAGTCTATTTAAGTTCTAGCCTACTCTAATTCCTTCTCTTCTACCAATGTTTTATCATAGGAAGCGTGAGATATAGCCAACCTGTTAAGTATTGTTGGCTTTCCTTGGCCTTATTAGTATCTATCATAACTTCTTCAGTCATGCTCACCACCCCACTGTCTAATGTGACCTTCCTTTTCCTGTGAATTCTCTTCACTATAGATTTTTGTTTCTTGTCGTAAATGAAGAGATCTAAATTGGCTACCTCCTCCATTTTTGGGGGAATAAGTTGATCACCCCAGGATAGTGTATTTCTCAGGGTCCCTAGAGTGTAAAAGTACTATGATATCAAGTCTTGGGTAAGTTCTTTCGATGGTGATTCCTTCCTTGTATTTTTCTCTTTCTGGATGGATCTTTGCTTAGTGGCCGCACCCCCTTTGGTTTTGTATTGAGTATCCTTCTCAGTATTTTCCCCCAAAACTAATGAGTCACCTGGAAGACTCTCACTAGGCTTCTCGATTTCCTCATCATTTCTAGGTGATTTCTCAGGAATGATGTTAGTGTCTTGTTTACTCTTTTCATCTTGTTCTGTGTTCTTTTCTTCTTCGTCATTTCCATCATCTCTATCATTGTGCAAGTCCCCATTTGTTAGTTTACCATTGCTTTGAATTTTTGTATTTTTCCCACCTTGATTGTCTTCAACATTTTACCCACTTGTATTCTCCCTCTTATCTCTGGGTGATGAAACCTCTTGGTCTTGTCCACCAACTGATTCCTTATCTTATTCATCACTGCTTCATGAAATGTCATCAATGCCTTGATGAAGGGAGTCATCCTTCTTTTCACCCTCTTCCTTCTCTATTCATTACCTATGGGGCTCCCCACAATATATGTTTCTCACAAAAACATTTTTTATGAATCTTCATCATGTATTGTATTCCTTACTGGCATATAGTTTAGGCTTCATCTCGATTGCATAATTCATTTATATGTACCGAATACATATTTTCCATAGGGTCAACCCCATTCATTCGTGAAATTATACCTTTCCAGTTGCTTCACAATGTCTCTTATGGATGGTAGAGCTTACCTCTCCATGGGTGTCCTATTTAGTACCTCACTGACATTTTTGACACCTATGTGTTAGTTTCTCTATAGGCTCTGAAGCCCTCTTTATTCCTTCCATGTATTTATGTTGAAGCCTCATGAATCTCTCTCAATCTTTTTCTAGGTGACTCACCTTAGAGGGCTTCCAAATTTTGTTGAGTTGTAATTGCATTTCATTTTAACCACTTGCACTTTTAGGACTAATGTCATCTTCAAATTCCTCTTGATGAACCAATTTCTTATTCATTCCTATCAGTTTACAAAATTGTAACTTATGTCTTTGTGACCCGACACCTTAAACCTGGATGAAACATCCCCCGAGTGTCCTTATCCCGCACATGCTTCCTTGCATTGAGCATAGGTGTGTTCCTTGTGCTTCAGAATCAGTTTGCTTTCCCAGGACACTCATTTCCTCTACTGTACTATAGCATTCTTTTATTCTTTTTCAAGATTTAATAATATTAAAAAGACAAAAAAAAACAAAAAGAGGGGGAAAGCATATATCTCTTTTTACTGGTAGCAGTCTTGTCACCCTTGAAAAAAAGAAAAATCTTGAGTCAGTATCTCAGTATTTTTGTTTAATATGGATTTAGGAGTCTTTTTCTCATTGTTGAGTATAATCTACCCTGGTTGGTTATTCTTCCAACCATATGGAGTGTTTTTTGATGCTTCCTGCATCACAAATTTATCCCATTTTATAGTCATGCTACCAAAGTCACGTAATGTGTTGTTCTTTTGTTCAAGGGAAGTTTCATCCCGAGTTGGCCATTTTGCAGTATGTCTCTGACCTTTCAATTCATCCTTTCTGAGTCCGTCAAGTCCATTTCATTATCACAAGTATCTATGTATCTTATTCATGGTAGTACAGAAGGTCCTCATTGACTTTTGACTAGCGGGTTTTCTCTTATCAACTCCAACACATTTCTCAGAGTAGAACCCTGGGCCTATTTCCATTATTTGTAGGTGAACTTGCACTCAGCAAATGACAAACCATTATTGGTCACTAACTGAGTGGTTTTCCTTTTGTTCAACATCGACAACAATCATCACACATAGGGATTCATGTGGTACCTTGGTTTCCATTTGACCCCATTGGTGGATTCTTCGTCTTTGTCAATAGTATTCATCATTGGCTACTATTTAGAGAGTCTTTGTTGTGTGATATTTCCATCTCATGCATGTTGGAGTTGTAACTCGGTGTGGTACTTACAATTTGTTCATCTGAGTCCTTCCAAATCTTTGGCCTTCTACTACCCCTCGTGTTGGATGATGGAGGATGCTTTAATGCCTTCCTTCTAGTGGATCTCTTCCTATCGACTTCAACACATATTTCTTTGGGATAGGGATCTATAGTCATATTTTGTACCTTGGGGATTGCAATCATCAGTGGTAGGTTCCCTCACTATTAACAATGGGAATACATCAATGTCCCATGCTCGATGGATTCTACCACGTGTTCGGCATCAATTCATTTATTAACACTTGTTAGATTGTACCATGGTACCTTGACACCCATTATCATCATAGATGGGTTGTTTCACATTTTTTAATGGTATACATCAATGATCGCTAGTCAAATGGTGTCTCACTGTGTTCGAACCCAACACATATATTCACATAGTGTAGACTTGTACCACAACAAATCATTTTGAACACTTTGGGTGAAGTACGAGAATCACATCTTTTTTTCTCCTACCTGACATATATTGTACCACCCCATAGACATTGGTACTTGTAGAAGATCAATTTGTTCACTCCATTGGTCCAAGATATCCTTTGTTTTCTCTGTTCATCTTGGATCCTTATTTATTCAACTTTTTCCTTTTGCATCCTTTCTTTCTCTTCTAGTATGACGTTTCATTCATTTTATGTCATGGGATTGCTTTCTCCTCCAAGTTTCCCTGTACTATCTCCTTTGCTAGAGGACGCCCCAACATTCACTATTTTCATCTATTCTTATATGGGAAAAGAGGAAAATATAGTTATGTTAGGACTGGCCTTTCTCTTTTTCACTTCTTGCCAATCCTCAACATCTTCATAGATTAAATTATATTCCCATTTTTCATAGGAATGCGGCCAAGTTAGAGCTACCTGCCCTACATGTTTTGGTACCAATCCCTTGGGGTCATGTTTCTTACATCTTCCTATCATGAATCTATACTTCGAGTGTACTTGACCTTATTATTTTGCATGCTTAGCATCTTTCACTACATATTACCCTATTTAGAAATTGTAGGGGATGAACATTCTCTTCTTTTCTTTTATAAGGGTGGAATTGAAACCCTGCATGACCCCCTGATAACAAATTTCTCCAATCACCAACATTTCAGGCACATATATAGGTAGCATATACAGTGGGCTCATGGCTCCATAGATTATTAAGTATGCATACCTTTCCTTAAGGTACCAGTTCACTATGCAAGTTAGAATATTCATTTCTTTCTTTGAAATCCTAGGGCACTCCTTCCCAAATACAAGGAAGTATATCCTGAGAATGACAAAGTCATAGATTTGGGAATAAAACATTTTATATATGTTTTCCCACAACATACTAAAGTTTACATGGACTGGTGGTTTGAATATTTTCTAGCTTAATGATAGTCTAGGGAAATTGTTCTATGCACACAACACATCCAAAAGAAAATAAACCATATGAAATTCGGGGGGGCTACATGTTTTTTTAGATTGCACATAAATAACCTTCAAATCGATTTGTTTGGAGATGACCACTCCCTAATTAAATTTCTTTTCCCACATTACTATGTGATATTCCAAGGGTATCCATGCGTTTGAGAATTGGGAGAAATATCTTTCACCATATAACTTGAATTAAGGATCATCACATACATGTTTGGTTCCCTCAAATTTGAGACAGTGTACATTCCACTAGATCTCTTAGGAATTTGTTTTTCCTCCTTCCACCAGTTGTTCAATATCTTTCTGGTATCATATTTCTCATAAAATGAAATTATGAAGTCCTTGGTGAGGGACTCATGAAGGTCTGCAATTTTTTCACAATAATCCATGTCTTGGGAAGGAATGACCCTATGCACTCCTAAGCTTTGTTGTGATTAATGATCCATTCCATAAAATCTACAAAGGGTGGTACAGGTGCTCTAGAAGAGACTGAATGTAGCATATACCTCTTAATTACAAGAAAAACTAAATCATTTTCTTCTCTAAGTTTAATATCTCTATGGGGTGTAGATTTAGGATAGTCCCCTTCATCTAATTTTTAGAGAAAATTGTTCCAAGAAGGGATTTGTACCTGGGTGGAAGTCTCTCTCATCGCGCAAGGTTAAGTGTCAAAGAACTGAGGTACCAGGTTCGAAATATTCTTTTTTGGTAGCATGATAAGTGGTTCAATATTATTAGTCATCGGGACCCCTTCTAGTTCTGCAAGTGCAGAACTAGAACCTTCTCTAGCACCACTACACTGGGTCCTTGGTTTCTTGGGAATATTCTGCGCTGGAACTTCCGTCGGAGGCATTATGTCTATTTTAAAACCATGATAATCAACAATCAAACATTAGCGACATATGAAAACCATATTATATGACACAACATACCTCATATTAAGTAACGTCATCCCTTGAGAGAGTGAGGCTTACCTGATTGATTTTTTCGAAGCGTATTTACTGTCCAATTGAATACCTTATACTAGAGAAAGAAGATAGTGTTCTCAATCCATTAGTGGGAGACAATCACAAACATACACTCAGCTAGGAACACAATTAATAAATTAAAATAATGGGATGATATTGGGAATGAAGGTGAGTTTAAAACCCCAAATCTTGAAGAAATGGGGCGATCCCCGGCAAGTAATGGCATTAAATGCAGTGCCCGTGCCTTCACGGGCCTTTAATGGATGAATTGATGTGTAGAGGTGACTATCAATGGCTGCATGATGTCGGTGCATAATTTTTTGATCAGGATCAAGTGATACAAAGTTTTAATGTATAACCAATTACAACGCCAATCCAACTATAGGTGACATCATATGTGTACATGGAAAGTTAATGTGGCGTGTCAACATGGAGTTAAGGGTGAACATGTTGATCCTTGGTTCAAGGCATCATTTGGTTAATGCATTGGGGCCCCTACTTTGAATGTTGGGAGAGAAAAGTACAAAGTTTAAAATTGATGGTTGAGATTAATCAATCCCTTCTAATCAAAGGATAAAGATCGTGTGTGCAAACGTTCATCGGACGTTTGGTAAGTGAAGTAGTGACATGACAAATCCAACGCAATAGGACTACGTGGTTAATTTTAGGTATGTGGCACTTTTTTGTTGGTCGTCAAACGATATGACGTGCTGATAGCAATCGAACATTAAATGTCATAGTCAACGACTAAGATATGTTCATCCATCAAATTGAATGGTCTGCAGTACCCAAGTTAGAACATTTATCAGCCATCGGGTGAGGCGATTGAGTGTAATAAGTGAAAATAAAAGGGATTCATCTGATGGCTGATGAGAGAATTAGGATGTGATATCAATGACTCGGGTGAGGCGATTGAGTGTAATAAGTGAAAATAAAAGGGATTCATCTGATGGCTGATGAGAATTAGGATGTGATATCAATGACTCTGATTGCTTCCTTTCCCCGATCGAATGGCTATAAGTGTTTGAATATAAGAACTATCGGTCGTTGGGTGAAAGGGTGAGTATGTTAGTAAAAATGGATACTAATTTCAACGACGACCAATGGGCTCGTAGACATCAACTGAACTTTGGGGTTTTCCTATGAGACACCTATGCACTACGAGAACCCTTTACGACTGATGGGCATTGGAACTGAAATGTGATGTGGTCGCCTAGACTTATGGCACAAAATATGATGTGGTGATCCACCTGGTTGATGATGTGGTAAAAGTGGTTTCTTTCGTTATGATCTGGGGCACGCGAGTGATGAAGTGGAAATAATACAATTGTCACATGTCGTCTTACGTGGTATCCTAAAAATCCATGGATAACTTCTTGTCTTGTCTCTTATGAACAACTAGGATTTAAAATTGGTTTTAATTAGATGGTGGATGTTAGAGAGATCTTGAATTGTCTCCTTTACCTTTGATTGGCCAGATTTTCGATGGTTTCAAACTTCATAGACGATCACATCGGGAGATGTGGCGGGGGGGGGAGTTAGCATGTTGAATGTCATGAGAAAAGACCCAATGCCCAATGGATCTTTCAACCATTAGGAGAAAATGATATTTTTTTGATGATTCATATAAAAATGCTTTTTCTTTGACCAACCCGATAACTCTGTGGGCCCAAAACGACTGACGACTATTCTATTAGAAATTTTCTCATCAAAATTTGTGTTAATTGTGTTCAAAATACTAATAGAACTGAGAGGGGGGGTGAATCAGTTGTTACTTTTCTTAAACAATTTATGACTATTCAAATAATTTTTTTAATCTCTTACAAGTGACCATCAATATTACACAAGATATGAACAACATAAATAATGAACATCAGTCACATATAAGATATACACGGTGACATATTTTCACAAGGAAACCCATAAAGGGAGAAAACCTCTTCTTCTTATAATGATAGACAGTCTATTAAGTTCTGTACATTATCATCCTTGGGAGCTCCAACTCCTCTTGAGGCTACCACCTCTGTTCTACACGCTGCAACTTGCTGAGAGCACCAACTCTCTAGTTTGTCTAGCACCCACTAGAAGGAAGCACCAACTCCCTTAGTGATCCAGCACCAAGTAGATGGAAGCACCTACTTCCACTTATACAAGCACCAACTTGTATACAGAAAACTCTGTGTTTTCCCTAGCACCACCCTTCCACTCTGTTTTCTAGTCACAACTAGATGAAATCTTCAACTTCCAGTATTCAAGTTGGTGCTGAGGCTACCACCTCTGTTCTACACGCTGCAACTTGCTGAGAGCACCAACTCTCTAGTTTGTCTAGCACCCACTAGAAGGAAGCACCAACTCCCTTAGTGATCCAGCACCAAGTAGATGGAAGCACCTACTTCCACTTATACAAGCACCAACTTGTATACAGAAAACTCTGTGTTTTCCCTAGCACCACCCTTCCACTCTGTTTTCTAGTCACAACTAGATGAAATCTTCAACTTCCAGTATTCAAGCACCAACTTGAATAACAGAGGACTACAGTCCTCCCTAGCACCACCCTACCTCCCTGATTATAAATAAATGAATGAATAACCAACAATACAGGTGTTTTGATTCTTACCACTTCTACTCTGTTCTGCAATTCTTCTCTACTTCTATCTGTTCTGCAATTCTGCTCTTCTTCAAACTGTTCTGATCAACATCATTTACTCATCTCTGAGTTTGATCTCATGCTATGCATACTGTAATTTTTACCCTTCTTACAGTTCAATTCATTTTTCACTTAGAACAGCCAAAACTTTACAGTTCATGGCATATCCTTCTTATATGTGCCTACAATCTCACGTTGCACCTCGAATCTCCTAGGGCTAAAACGCCTCAGAAACTGAATCACCAACCATCTAAGAATAATGATTCGGTTCTTCTAACTAAATCATAACTGATCGATTAATTGTGAGGTAAAACAACAACCCTTCGATCAAGTTTCCAATTATCTAGCACCGTTGGATTAAATCCATAGGATTTCATGTTTATCTCATATGCCCACTAGTTGTGACCGAGCGCTAAACAAAATTTGAATTTTTTGATTTTGCATTTCGGCATTCTTATGATGAAGGTTCTCGACACTCCAAGTCACAATTGCCGAAACTCTGCGATCGTCAAAACTCTGAAATGGAGCTTAGCACCGCTAGCTTCTTCCCCTCACGTGACAACCGACGGTGACTACAAGCTACGCCAAAAGGCGCTTCACAATTTTTCCGTGAGTCTCCTTGACTGCTCCAACTCCTAGTATCTGAAACTATGAAATGGAGCCAGATCAACAATCCACGCTCTCCCTTGATCAACAACTCAGATTGAATCATGGTTTCATGTTTCACAATTTCAAAGGATAAAGCTCCTCCTTCCTTTGACTCTCCAGTCAGTGAAAATCTGACTCTCCACTTCATATTTCACATAAATATCGTGCTCCTTCTGGATCCAACCACGGTCGGTCTTCGGGCTCAGATCTGACACCTGAGATTTGTTCTCTTCTACTGCGTGCTCCTCCTATCTAAATTCATATCTGACAGTCATTGAGAATTCTGAATGGGATCCGACGATCACTGTTAATATTTCCATTGCCATTCCATTATTGTTGCGATGTTGATCGTGATGATCTTTTCCATCAACGAAAAACACACACACATTGCCTTTTGTCTGTAAGTATGCCAACAAATTGGTCGATTGTTTCTAGAGGAATTGGTATCTATTTGGACTTAAGAAATCTTTCATTACTCAAATCAAACAATTGAAGAAGTAAAATATAATAAAACAAGGAATCAAATGATATTAAAGAGACAAAATTCGCAAAGCTAGTAAATGTGACAAAAAATAAAACAAAAAATAAAAAGTGGTTTCCAACTTATATACACTTCTTTGATATGGTTTCCAACTTATAATGTTGATATTTTGAAATAAGAGTTTAAGCATCACAACCCAAAAAATTTCATATTTGAGTAATCACACGAATGACATGTCCACACCTCTTCAAGAATCTTATAGCATATTGAAATCAATGGTGACTGATTTAGCAGATATCAATTTGTAGTGATTGATTCTTCTCACAACTCTTGCTACAAATTGACATTATTGAACATGCTCTTTTCTCTCTCTAGAAGATTCTCGTTCATGCATTCAAGGACACTATTTAACTAGGGAGTGTAAACTATGGTTTTATGTCTTTCGATCTTGTTACCCCACAACTAGGGGTAACTAAGGATATTGTTGGGTCATTTCTGTCACTCCAATGAGAAAAAGAAGGCAACTTACAAGTCTAGTTGGGTCTGCTAGATAGGATAGAGGTTAGTGTATGAATCAAATGACTCAATCACATGAAATAAACAAACTACTAAGCTAACAATAACTAAAGAAATAAAACTAAAATGCATGAGGAAATTAGAACCAAAATTAATCAAAAAAATGACCAATATTCATGCCACCAATGGAGAAGTATATTAGTGGGCAAAGACTATAGAGAAATGAGGACTTATGGATCCACTCTTCCTCCTTGGGAGGGCTCTTGAATCCCCTATGTGAGATCTCTTCTTACAAATGGAAAACTAGAAAGAAAATGGTGAAGAAATACAAGATTATTCCCTCAAGAGGTGAGGTGAATAACCTAATGAGATGATGCTAGTATGCTCCAAGAAAAAAAGAAGTTTCTTGTAGGAGAATAGAGGCAACATAACAATACAATGAGATTCGTGAATTCATAGTGCACCCATGGCCTGGGCACTTGCAAGTCTAGTTGGGCCTACTAGACAGGACAAAGGTTAGTGTATGAATCAAATGACTCAATCACATGAACTAAACAAACAACTAAGCTAACAACAACTAAAGAAATAAAACTAAAATGCATGAGGAAATTAGAACCAAAATTAATCAAACAAGTGACCAATATTCATTCCACCAATGGATAAGTATATTAGTGGCCAAACACCGCAGAGAAAGGAGGACTTATGGATCCCCTCTTCCTCCTTGTGAAGTATCTTGAATCCCCTATGTGAGAACTCTTCTTACAAATGGTAAACTAGAAAGAAAATGGTGAAGAAATCCAAGATTATTCCCTCAAGAGGTGAGGTGAATAGCCTAATGAGATGATGCTAGTATTCTCCAAGAAGAAAAGAGGTTTCTTGTAGGAGAATAGAGGCAGCATAACAATATAATGAGATTATTGAATTCACAGTGCACCCATGGCCTCTTTTTATAGAAATGCTTTGAGGAAATATCCAACCGGTCTTTAGTGTGAACAAGGGGCCCTTTAGGGCACGCTTAGGTCTTTGACCAACACCCCACTTGGATTCAACTCGGATTTGAGGGTCAAATTAAGTTGGGAGCTGGTCCAGAAGTGGGTGAGGGGCCTACAAGAACCATAAATGTTTCGTTCACAAGAGTGCATGGATTTTCTCATACACAGTCGCACATCAGGCGCATGTGCACTCTTCTGGCTTCTTTGGCCTGCACACATGTGCATGCTTCCTGTAGTGTTTCTGCGCATGTCAATTTTTTGACCAGTTGTATAGTTTGTGCCTTTTGGAAATGCATTTTTGAGGTTGCAGGTGAACTAATAGGTTTTTGGAGATGTTTTATTCATGTAACCATTTGTGGATGAAATTCCATTGATAACAGATGCCGCCTGATGTGTGAGGTTGGGAGCATACGTATAACTGAAATACATCATTTTTTCTTCTACTGAGAGTACCATTGCAATGAAGAGTGTTGATAGGAACTGCAAGAGTGATCAGTTGGAGGGAGAGGGGAAACTGTGGGACCCAAAACTTTATGTAGGTTGGGGAAAATAAAATTTGTATACAAACGAGGCAGGCATGGCCCATGCTCGTGTCATGTAACACAAGATAATAACTGAAGTTGTATGTTGATGTAGATAAATGCAGTGCCTTCCAGGGCAGTTTGATAATGGCATATGAAAATTCATATGGGGAATCATACTCTGAAAAGAGGCAAGGACATTTGTAAGAAGTGTTGATGACTCATAGGCATTGATGGCCTAGAAAATTTAGAGGTCTTCGGCTAGTAGAAAAAACCTCCAATAGTCGCATAGTAAGACCCACCGTAACATGAGATTATGTTGAAGTCGAATGCTATGGGGTTCAATGACAACCGAAAGCAATGATGGTTCTCTCTGTGTCATCTGAGACTCCTCATTGTAAAGGTAATGAGAGTCAAGATACTGTCTCCCTTCTGGAAACTTTGTTGATGTCGACAAAAAAGGGAGACGCGACTCCAAGAAGAAAAAGAGCATCATGAAATCCATTGGATAAGATCAAAAACTGATGAAGAACATGGATGAAGTCAAGGTGCGGTGAGACTCAAGACTGCCCTTGGTTGGGGGGCGTCACAAAGGTGACACACTCTTTCATCCCATGGCATTTTAGGAATTGACCAACGCCTAGTTTCACTATGGAGCTCGTGAGCATTTGTTCTTATCTTAGCAATGCTTATTTTTTTCTTTACACTTGGAAAAACAGATAGATAATTTTGATCTTCTAGATTAGGGTTGATTACATCTTTATAATACCTTAATTTTCTTTTTTCCTCTAACTCTTTATCACACCACATTTTTTCTTTAAATTTTGATTTGACATTTCTTTTAATAGTATCTTTATTCTGCAAAATGGTTTCTTCCATGATTCCCCAATAGTTTAGCCAAGACCAGGCGTCTTTATGCCATCCTCGCTTGAGTCTATGATGGTTATGACTTGATTTTGAAGCAATTTTAGATAGCCTCTTCTCTTCCATGTTATATATTTTTTAATCAAAATAAATAAAATATTGTTGTAAGAATAATCAATTTTAATATACTTTGTTATCTTTTCAATTATTTATTATTTGAAAAAAATCTTTAAAATCAATTATTTATAAATAAAAAGTATTTTGAAAATTTGAAATTAAAAATATGAATAAAAAGTATTTTTAAATTGAAAAATTAAAAACATGATGTCAATGTTATATGATAACGATGTAAGATTTGAAAATTTTCATTATATTTTTTAATTAAAATAAATAAAAAAATAATTAAAATAAATAAAAAATTCTTGTAAGAATAATGAATTTTAATATACTTTGTTATCATTTCAATTAATTTATTATTTAAAAAAAACTTTAAAATCAATTACCGATGAAAAAAAGGTATTTTTAAAAAAAAATTATTTTTAAATTGAAAAATTAAAAACATGAAAAAAAAGTATTAAGGTATTTTTAAATTGAAAAATTAAATACATGAACAAAATTATTTTTAAATTAAGAAATTAAAAACATGATTTACCACTTTTGTAACAGTGGGCCTTTGCACTTATTAGAAAGAAATTAAAAACATGATTTACCATTTTTGTAATAGTGGGCCTTTGCACTTATTAGAGAGATTGTTAATTTACTTATCTTTGAAAGAGAAAGTTATGGGGTGGGGTGGTCTTCTCGACATGTGATTCTCTTCTAGATTTGAACCGGCGATCTCCTAAAAAGAAATACAGATTCTTAACAATTAGGCCCATTCAAATATTTTTTATTGTATATTTTTATTAGGATACTATAGATTTTTTATATTTTTCTTTATTAAAATAAAAATATAATTGGTAAAATCATGAAGATGGGTGTCTATTTTGCTTGTTTTATGAGAATAAAAACTATATTTCACAAGTTCTTCAACTTACTGCATACAAAAATATTTTTTTTATTTAGAATTTCATTTTACAGTAAAAACAAAACTTGTGAAGAATTCTTTGAAGTTGACCAAGATGAAAACATTGCAGATTTTAAACACATGTTTTCCCCCACCTTGTATCTATCTTAATTTTTACTTAAAAGTAAAATCTAAAAATAAAATTAGATAAAACTAATGAAAATGAAAACAAATTATAGGAATTGAAAGTAGGTTCAATTTTGTAAATGATGGTGTCATTTTCGAAACCAAATTCTGAGTATTTGCAAGAGTTTGCAACCTCCAAAGTTCAAGTAAGATAGAGGGAATTATCTGGTTTCTGAAAACAGACACATTCTCTACTTTTCGGCCGAAATAATCTTTCAATCGCAAAACATTTTTTTTGGCCAAAAAACTAAATTCTAATGGAATCCGTTAAAATTAAACGGTTTCCTAGCTTTTCGGTTGAAAAAGATGGGTGAGTGAATTCCGTCGGCCATAAAAAAGACTTTTTTCATTCGAAAGATGGGTGAGCGAAGTCAAATCATTATATTTGTCCACGTTCTATATAGACATGCTCAACGGAGTCTTGATAACATAGAAATCACCAACACCAATCGACATGTTATAAAAGAATATCACTTTTATATAAGTGATGATCGAGCACACGACACACATTATGTACAACATTGTTTTGATAAATTTTATGATTCATTGAAATAACGTGGAATCAGATTTGATCGACATTGGATATGGTCATATGGGTGTGCGGGTCAGTTCAAATCTTCACGATCATTCTATTGGTTGTGTTGTCTTCATAAAAAATCAAACATTACACATTGTTGGAATTTTTTTGAGACTGGTCATGGAAAAAGAAAGCACGACGGTGCAGGGGCATGTGTAAAATGAGCACTTTGAAGGTATCAGATGAACCCTCATGCCGATCAATTTGAATCCGCCGATCAAGTTGTTGAATCGTGAAAAATGGCGCTAAGACATGAAAATAATCCGTCAAGGGATATGCGTAGGTGTGTCTATATATACATGTTACACATGTACACGAGATATTTTTATTCACGTGTTCAAATTTATATTCAATCTTCAATCATTTTATTGAGAGATTTCAAGTTAACAAGTTATTTTCTTGTGTAGGTTTTGTTGGTATGTTGGAATCCAAGATCTAAATAGATCAATTCCATATGAATCCGGTACAATACATGGGACATAAAAAATGCATTCAGTTAAAACAAAATGCTATCAAAATGTGTTTGCATTTGATAGAAGAAATGAGTCTTGTTTTGGTTCAGTTTGCATAGAGGACACCGACTCCATAGAGATATGTAAAACCAAAAATGCAAAATATGTTAAAGGTTGGAGACATATGAAACCTAATATAAAAGGGAAAATGCCACTTGTAAGCTCAGAGGACATGGAATCAAATGAAACTATAGTGTCAGTTGATGGCCATAGAGTTTATGATCTTGTTAGAGAAGGTAATTTTTATGTTTAAAGTTTTTCAAATAACTTGTAGATGTACTTGTGTGATAATCTAACATGAACTATTTGTTGTCCAATATATCCAATTATTTGCAGGAGATGCCTTTGTCGTGGCTTCACCTGTAGACAACACTGAAAACGTGAAATATTATTTGATGCGATGCATAGAATAAAAGATGAGGTTATTAGAAGATTTTGATGATAACGGTTTTATATATGAAAGAGGATCCATTGTATTGAAAGGATATGTTTTTCAAGAAACCCATCAAACCGATACTCATGTTCACTTTCAAGACTACCAGTCAGATGTCATAAGTTGTCAATATAGTCATTTGGTATGTGCAATGCGCATAAAG
Source organism: Picea mariana (assembly GCA_032191745.1). Taxonomy (NCBI): domain Eukaryota; kingdom Viridiplantae; phylum Streptophyta; class Pinopsida; order Pinales; family Pinaceae; genus Picea; species Picea mariana. Next base: position 58,426 of record JASDQU010504534.1, on the reverse strand, counting down.
TTAATAGAAGTTCAATAAAAAAAAAAATTAGAAAATGGAAAATGTCCAAAGCCAATCATGAATGAATAATTGAAGATGGAATACCATTACGATTTTTTTAAACAAGTGACATGTACATTCCAAAATTTTATATTTTGCATTGAAAGTACACATATTTATGAATATCTAGGATTCTAGAATCATTTCCAGTTTATTTTACTTTCATGGTCCATTCAATTAAGAAAAGTTGTATTTTTTTATGAATTATAAAGTTTACCAAGCCTTATTTACAATTTCAGGGAAGAACCTATAGATTGTATCTAGGGAGGCTAAATTGACCTATACTTTGGATGATTATACTTTAATCCTACAAATTATCCAAATCGTATACACAAATTCTTTAATGCATGTAACCAATTTACTACATATAGGATTTGTGTTCATTATTTGCAATTTGATTGTTCAATGCTTTTTCATACGAAGATGATAACTTCATATCAAAACTAGGACCCATTCCCATGTCATTATAAGGGACTATTAATGGATTAGAAAAACTTTAAAGACATCTTAAAGTGTATGATTAACATCCTAATTAAAAAATTCAAGGTAATACATGTATGATTGTCATCCTAATTAAAAAATTTAAAGTCATCTTAAAAAGTATCAATTTTAATTATGAAATTGTGAATTTTGATTCCAAAAGTGTTGATATTATATTAAATTGTTAAATTTATGCATTTATATTTCAATATCTTTAAGCAAATTGAAACAAAAATGTGTATGATGAACATGTAACAAGTTACTTATATTCTACACATTAAACATATTTTTCATTGAGTTTGATTGAAAAAAAATTAAGTTGAAAACGAATTTGATTTTGTGGCCTGAAAACAAAATATAAAAAATAAGAGGGAATCTACTGAGGCTTGGTTTGTTGCATTTAGATTTTCATAATTTTAATTGAATTAATGGTAGGGGTCATATTAATGGCACTAGTTGTTTTTTCTTTCGTTTTAATATTTGTTATAGGAACTGGTAGTAAAACTCTGTGCACGGCTCTGTTAGGGTTTCAACCATGACCCCTGCACATGTCGCCTTGTGTCCTACTGCAGCCATGGAGGCCAAGAATAGAAGACCAAAAACACTATATGAGGGATTTTCCCTTGATAGGGAAATTTCTGGGATTATGGCCATTGAAAAAGGATTTAGTCAAATGGATTTAGCACTGGTGGAAGCCCAAGGGCCACTATGATCTCCAACTTTGATCAAAAGGCTTCTTCACTATTATCCTGCACAACCTAGAGGACAAAAACAAGATCATTGAAGGAGGTTTGTACTTTTACAACTTGACAGGCCTTTTCCTCCATTTCTAGACGGAAAGGTTCATCCCAGAGATTGAATATTTCATGCATTCCCCAGTCTGGTTGAGGCTCTACTCGCTTCCTCAAGATTTCTAGCTGAAGAAATACTTGCAGGTATGGGAAACACGATTGGAATCTATGTCAAAGATTCAGAGGCAACAAAACAATGAAGGTACACCACCTATGTTTGAATATGTGTCTATTCGAATATCTCCAAACCTCTTCCTGGAGCCATAACCGTACATTATCAAGACGAAGAATGGTCCCAAACCCTAGACTATGAGC
>JASDQU010504534.1:30543-56337 GCA_032191745.1 Picea mariana | reverse complement strand
ATCTACAAAAGATGAGAAAAAAAGAGGCAGGAAACCAAAACATCAACTCATTCAAGATGTGGGAAATTTCTTAGTGAACTCGGGCTAGATCCATTTGATCTTGGACAAATTTCCTCCCCTCCAACCCTTTTCGTCCTGATGAAGATGTTATCCTGGAATATAAGGGGTCTCAACGCAAGAAGCAAACAAGGATTGCTTCAATAATGGATAATGAAGGAAAAACCAAACATTCTTCTTTTGCAAGAAACAAAATGCATGGGAGAGGAAGCTTCATAAATTCTTAAAAAATGTTGGAAACATGCCAATCATGTTGAAATTGATGCTAAGGGGGCAGTGGGAGGTATTGTCATTCTCTAGAACCTAGTCACGGTATTGTTAGACGACTTGTTTACCTCTAACTGGACCATCACAACCTCCTTCTATCTCATTGGTTCGGACAAACACGGCTTTGTCATGAACGTCTATGGACCCACAAGACCGAGAGACAAAGAAACCTTCCTACATCACTTAGAATGGATTTCCAATCACATCGGCATCCAATAATGGATCCTTGGGGCGATTTCAATACGATAACAGGTTTGGAGGAAAAAAAGGGGGGCACATGGATGCTTGGAAAAGACAGCGAGCAGTTCCACCGAAACATTAGTCTGTTGAATTTCATTGATGTAGAAACAGACAATGGTCCCTTCATCTGGTCCAATAGATGCTCGGGGACACAACATGTCTCCAGTAGATTAGACCATTTTTTAATTTCAGAATCCATCATGATGGATTGATTGTCTTGGAATGCCATAGTGATCGACACTCTAGGATTGGATCACTGGTCGATTCTCTTATCGATAAACATCAGTGGCACCCGAGGCAGGAAACCCTTCCACTTTGAAAATTTATGGTTGACACACCTAGATTTCAAAGATAACATAAAGCTATGGTGGAAATAAGTTGCAATCCAAACAGGTACTCCTATGTACAGATTTCAGCAAAGGCTAAAAAATCTCAAGCAACAACTAAAACTTTGGAATAAGTCTACTTTTGGCAACATCATTCAAGCTCAGAAAAACCTAAATCAACAAATAGAAAACATCCAACAATAGATGATCTCAAGGCCTCAATGATTCTCTAAAGGAGAAAGAGGCTCTCCTTAACAACCAGTTAGTAGAACGACGAGTGTAAGAAGAAATATTGTGGAGATAGAAATCACGCATCTAGTGGCTCAAAGAGGGAGAAAAAATCACCAATTTTTTCCACAGATCAATGGTCCAACGTCGACAGACAAATTGCATTACTCACCTGGTTTCAGAACAAGGACTAGAAATTCAACAACATGCTGATATAGAAAAGGAATTACTCTCTTACTATAAAAACTTTCTTACAGAACCCCCCATAGATCGATCCCTTTTGATTGAATCTATCCTCAAGCACATCCCTAAGGAGGTCACAAAAGATAAGAACAAGGTTTTGATGAGCCCTATCACTCAAGAAGAAGTTTATCAAGCCCTAAGGGACACCCCGCTTGGAAAATATCCTGGGCCATATGGGTTTACTACATAATTCTTCCATCACAGTTGGATCATCATCCATGAAGATGTCTGGGAAATCATAGAGGATTCCAGAAAATATGGGCAGGCCCTTCAATACCTCAATCCTACCTTTCTCACTCTCATTCCCAAAGAGAACAAATCCACCTCTCCTTCTCACTTCTGACCTATTGCACTCTGCAACGTAATCTATAAGCTTCTCCTGAAGATCATCACTAAGCGCCTTAAACGTATCCATTCATTCATCACCTCTCCAGAATAATCGGGCTATGTGGAGGGCAGACATATTCTGGACAGTGTCATCCTAGCTCATGAAGTAATCCACTCGCTTCATACGACCAAGTCTTGAGGTATGATTCTAAAATTGGATCTTTCTAAATCCTTTGATAAATTAAGCTGGAACTACATGAAATCAACCCTTCTCACCTTTGGTTTTGATCCCTCGTGGGTCTCTTGGATAGTCAATCTCATTTTGTCAGCCATGTTCTCCATCCTGATCAATGTTGTTCCCTACAAACCTTTCTCACTCTCTAGAGGAATAAAGCAAGGGGATCCACTTTCTCCCTTCCTCTTCATCATAATGGAGGAAGGGCTGAGCCGAGCCATTAAAGAATCCATCACAGATCACTCCCTATCTGGTCTCACCCCCCATGGAATATCTCCCCCCATTTCTCACAGTCAATTCGTGGATGATATACTTCTAATGGAATTACCCATAGTCCGAGAAGCTCTTCGCATCGACTCTATTATCAACCTTTTCTATGATGCTTCGGACATGGATGTCAATCTCTAAAAATCCCAATTTTTCCTCTTCAATATGCCCATCCAGATCCAACGCCACATTACGCAGCTACTATGGTTTACCTGTAGCATCCTCCCCTCCAAATACCTTGGCATTCCCCTTATTGACAACCCGCTAAGAAATACCTCCTGGGACACTTTGCTTTCCAACTTCCGAAAAAAACTCTCCTCTTGGTTCTTTTAATCTCTCAATCTACCTGGTTGCCTCATCCTCCTCAAATCTGTCCTCCAAGCCCTACCAATCTATGTCTTCTCAGTGCTTATTGCTCCAAACTTTATCCTTAACACCTTAAGAAATATTCAAAGGAGATTCCTGTGGAAGGGAAACAAAGAGGGGCGCAAAATGACTCTGGTTAGTTGGAAAAAAGTGTGCATACCAAATAAAGTAGGGTGACTCGGTCTCAGAGACCCTTCTCTTCTCAATAAGGTCCTTAGTGCAAAAAACTAGTGGATATGGTTAAAAATACTGCAAGACCTCTGGGTGCATATCTGGAGGAAAAAATACACCCTAGCCACTCTGAAAAGGGATCTAATTAGGTGGAGTGGATAGAGCCCATGATCTCTTATTTGGAATGTTCCTAGGCACAACAAGGGATTGATAATGGATCACTCTTTCTGGGAATTGCATAATGGGACTTCTGCTCTCTTCTGGAGAGATTCTTGGCAATAAATTCCAGCCTTGATCTCTAATCCCACTCTGATGACTTTCATTCCCCGCACGACAGACATAGGCCTCCATAAAGTGGTCGACTTCTAGATTTCATAATCTTTAAGAGACACTTGGTGCAAATGGAAAAACACTCATGAAGATCTGAACATCCCCCGCGAGATAAATCTTCAACCACTGCTAGACCAGCTCAACTCAAGAAGAATCTTCAACCAACAAGGGGAAGACATCCTCAGATGGGGTAACACTAGCACATGCACCTTCAAAATTCAAGAATCTTACTCCCTCAGTGCGGGACATGCTTCCTTACCAAAAGAAGAGGTCTGGGGCAAAATTTAGGGAGCAAAGCTATGAAAAACAACTAGCACCTTCCTTTGGTTAATGATGCACAATAGAATTATTACCTAGGACAACTTAAGAAAAAGAGTCTTTATAGGCTCTTCTTGGTTTCACCTATGTGGTATAGAGGAGGAGACAAAAAATCATCTTCTCAATCTTTTCTCCTATAGCTCTTGTATCTGGGATCACAGTTCTAGTATCATGAGGACCACGAACAATAACTGTATAGGTATACATGAGTTAATCGAGGGATGGCGAGAGTCAACTTTCCAGTCTCCCATCCTCAACAGAATTTGACAGCTTCTTCCTGGCTTCATTCTTTGGAAAAACTGGAAGGAATGAAATCGATGAATATTTAAATCTGCCTCCTGGAATTGGCAAGAAGTTTGGTCCAAAATCCACGCTAATATTAAGAAAGCAAACTACTTACACCACTGGACGTATCAGGATTTGAATTTCCCAATGAATGAGTGTCTCATCCTCAATTCCTGGAAATTCAATTTATCTCCCTCTCTCTTAGTCCCCTCCATAGATCTCAGTCATAAAACCATCCCCTCCCACTGGGAGGCTTCGCAAAGAGGTTTCTACAAAATAAATTTCGATGGATCCTCCAATGGGAATCTGGGACCTGCAGGATATGGAGAAGCCATTCGCAAAAACAAAGGAGAGATCCTCCACATCACGACCGAAAATCTGGGGCATAACACCAACAATGCAATGAAAATCTGGGGACTTCTCAAAGGTTTGCAAGCAACCAAAGATCAAGGGATATCCCTCCTCATAGTCAGAGGAGATTCACAAATAGTCATTAACCTCCTCTCTCACCTCTTCAATAGTGTAGATCCAGAGAATATATCCCCAAGTTGGAGACTCATGAACGGGCTGATCAAAATAAAGTCAATTCTCCAACCTCAGTGGGTAATTCTTCCTTCCCATGTTTAAAGAAAATCTAATCAAGTAGCATATATGTTGGCAAAATTTGGGGTAGATTTGTGGGAATTAGACTTCTCATGCTCTCCAGCCTCTTCCCCAACCCACCCTTTTAGGATCACTTGCAGAAATATGGCTCACAACAAGGACAAACTCTCACATGGGGTGTCTATAGTTTCAACAGACAAACAACCAGAGGGGAGGCCACCTGGCCAGGTCTCCTTCCATCTGGAGCCAACATAAGCATACCCTCCCTCTACCATCACCTCATGAGTTTAAAATCCCTATCGCCTCTCCTCGGCTTTCACTTGCTGTCGGCCTATTGTTACTTCTTGACGACTTACTTCATGGGAATTTTAATGGGGATGGGTTGGACGAAGTCACAGTCCCATCACCAGTCCATCCATGGAGGTTTTAGGCCTACGTCTTGGAGCGCCAAGCCTCATTCGATCCCTTGGCCTCTGAAAACTCGGCCCCTCCCAGATTTTGATGTCGTCCTTCCAGTCTCGTTAGAGCTTCTGTAGTCCTGCCCTGGGCTTCCAGCATCCCTTCTCAGTTTTTGCAGTGTCACTATGTCTGGTTGGTCTTGCGCTCATCGAGAAACCACTCACACTTTCCCTACATGTTTTATATCTGGTTTCAGGAGGCTATTTCTATGCCTCATCTCAGGGGTAAATCAAAGAGGGGAGCGGCCTGGTATGTGACCAGAGGAAGGGTAGTGCGAGGGTGTGTCTCTCCTCCCGAAACTGCGTTCTCCTCCACCCTAATGCCCATTGTTGCTCCCACTCCTTCTCAACTGACTCGAGGCAGTACCCCAGACCTCTCCCCACTGTCGAATCCCTTTTCCTGTCGAGCGAATGGTTCGACAGCCTAGGAAATTCCCTTGGCTTTGCTCCTCCTCCTCCATCTCCACCTCGTCGACCTCCACCTCTTCCTTCGACCCCTTGCCACCCTCCTCCATCACCTCCCCCTGTCACCTCCTCATCCCCCTTTCCTTCATCTCCTTCCTCCAACTGCCCCACCTCCTCCTTTGACTCTCCACTTCCCCCTCTGCTCCCTTCAGCTTGCTCCTGATGCACAGAAAGAGATGCTCTCAGGGATTCCCTAGATGACCTCAAGCGTGGAATAGGTGACATCAAGACCACCATTAACGAGTTGTAGGAAATGGAAATAAAACAATGGCGTTGTGTGGACCTCCTGATGACTTTCTTGCAGGACCTTCGGTAGGCTATCTCATATAGAGATAAGCTCAAAAGAGACACTTTGCATGTTTGTCCGGCTCTAGTGGGGAAAAGGTTTGACCCTGACATTGGTTAATTCGTTTTGGTTCAAGTTTCAATTTAATATTTTTTTAGTTAATTTACTTCATAAGTTTTTGGCCATGCGAGGCCACCCAGTTTTAGGATTTTTGGTCTTCGCAAATGACCAGCCCTTTGGGATTGTTCTATCTCAGGCTAGAACTCAGAAACTACACCTTGCATGGCACTGTAGATCACCATTTTTCACCGTTCTACAAGTATTTTGAATTTTTGGCCATGTGGCAGCATCGATTTTCCGTCAGGGTAATGCTGCCACATCTGCTTATGCTATATTGACAGTTGTAATCTTTATGCTTTGCAGGATTTAATATAATTTCCAACTTATAAAAAAAAATATTAATGACATTAGTGAATACTTCCAATGTGGAGAGGATCGATAATTTCCATCAACCATTTTCTACCCTTACAAAAACAATTTATATCAATATAAATTTTAATGAAAATCACTTACTTATATTAAAGTATATTTTAATTTTACATATTAAAATAGGTTCTAATACTTCCAATATGCAGAGAATTGATAATTTCTAGATCAACCATTTTCTATCATTTTCGATACTTAAAAATTTATATCAATAAAATTTTTAATGAAAATTGCTTACTTATATTAAAGTATATTTTAATTTTACATTCTAAATCATGTTTTTATTTCAATTTTTATTAGAAGGTAAACATTTTTATTTCACATTTTCTTCAATAAATATATTGAAAGCTCAAAAAAAAACCAAAGACTAACATAACCAGTTTAGTGTTGGACTGTCATTTCATTGTGAAATTTCATAAGAAACTATAAAATTTGATGACTTGTTTTGACTATTTTCAACGATATTTCTAAACAAACAAAATTTAAATTATAAGTGAGAAACTATAATTTTTATTTCATTTTTTCTTCAATATTTCATTGTGAAATTTCATAATAAACTATAAAATTTGATGACTTCTTTTGACTATTTTCAACCATTATAAATTAAAAATTGTATTGCATTTAAAGTATTAATTGACGAAGATCAACAAGCTCTCATTTGACGATTAGTCCTGATGATGAATCACGATTCAGATTCGAAATGTCGATGATGAAAATGACACCAACTATGGATTATCCAGATAACACCTATGAAACTCCTCACCACAGAAATTTGAAAATAGTATTTTCAACCATATTTTCAAATCAAACAAAATTTAAATTATAAGTTAGAAACTCTAATTTGATAACTACCCAGATCTTCCATCACTACACAATCAACTCTACTTCACATAGTACAATGATGTTTATACAATAATTTGTATAAATAAAATGAAATAAAACATTTTTAATTTCATCACAATATCGTAAAACATAAATTAACCTTTTGAGAAATCAAATATGAGACAATAAATTGATATTTTGAGTTCCAAAAATATCATATATATATATATAATCGAAGTTTGAATAGTTACACCGCCAAATACATAGGTTCCACATCCATTTTAGGATGATAAGAAAAACTAAGAATATAGAATTGAATTACATATAATCCAATTCTATTTGAAATTATATGTGAGCTAGCTCACATATACTATACGTGTGAGCTAGCTCAGATATACTATATGTGAGCTAGCTCGGATATACTATATGTGAGCTATGTAACAGACCTTATGTAACAGACCCCACCGTTATGAAAACCTCGCTATAGACAACAAGTCATTTTTCTTTTTAAAATTTGTGTTTAGGGATATTAAATGCCAATATTGATCAACATCATCGAGACATCAATCACAAGAATCCTAAACATCAATTAACATGGCACACGGGAAATCATTTGCAGATCTCATCAATATCATAACAATTTCAATTTGTGCAAGCAGTTTGAAGTTTACATCAATCAATCGTTAATAAGTTTAGTGGCGCCAATCAAGATCATAGTCCATCTATCGTTAACACGTTGTTAACGCCAATAAGGGTCGATAATCCATCATTCCCTGCTAAAATCCAAATGCACAAAGTCTAAAATTCTAAACCCCATTGTTTATGAACATAGCACAAGAATTCTAAGAATCAATAATTACGTGAATTCCATAAGCGCAAGCATTATAATATCAATTAGTCCGTCATTCACATATCAAAGGATTCAAGGCGCAAGGGTAATAATTCATGTAACAACTACCGCCAATTTTGCAACTAAAGCTTACACTATCAATAACAACACTTGTAAAATTTCTAAGCATCTACACCCCTTTCCATCACACCAAGATCATTATCCAGCTAGCATCGTTAACAACCAAAAGTAATCATAACCAATAACTAAAACTATAAGGGAAAAATACATTAGTTCATGGGTTGTATCAACATCCAATCAAAAGTATTATCAAGGTCAATCTCATTAAATCGTCACCAACAACATCACTAGCATGGACCGTTGAAACGTAGGGACAAACATTATCAATTGAGCTAAACAAGAAGTGAACCTACACTTAATAAATTAAGGATATAAGTATTAAATCGATATTATTGAACAATCACTAATCAAAGTTGTCCAACAATTTTTTTTAAATATAATTATACAAGTCATTATCCTCAGTAGTATCAATTTACCGCTAATTCCACTTATCAATCTTATCAAGAGTCATTAGTAGACATGGACGGAAATACCAATGGTCAAGGACATCATAATCATACTAACCATGTAATTTCACCCCAGTTATTTGTCTCATTTAGAACATTAGATCACTAACAACCGGGGAGGGGAGAAGCTACAAACAACACCCTAAATCAAGAGACACCGAGAAGAAGAGTAGAGATTTTTCATCTCTCAAGTTTTAAATGTCTGACCCATATCATAGTAGAGATAGCTGACATATTACAAATGTGAAATGAAGCTATAAAATTCTCGCTTAAACTATGTAAATTGTTATTTTCCTTTCGACTTAATAAGAAATTGTAAAGACTATTCATTAAGCATTTTCTTGTTTTAAATAATCCAATTTCTTAATTTGTTTATCATTTTCTTAATAGAAATCACTACAGAATGAGTTAAGATAAAACGTTTGTATCCCTGCCCAGCATCAACTTCTGATTTCTAAATTTGATATAGTAGGTAAGGACTCTGGAGTTGCCTTGCTTCTGCGGGAGGGTTAAGGTAGGCACCGAGACTTAAATAGTTGAAGGAGGATGCAGTTAAATCGCCATGAATAAGGGCGCAACGATGGTCACGCTCAGTGGTCGTGATGGTCACACATAATCGTACTGCGATGAAGGGTATCACACCGCAGAGAGTGGTTGAGGCAATGAGAGGCCAAAACCGGGCAAGGCGTTAACTCGCTCTGCAAATAAGATGAAAACGCTGAGCCGTGGTGACAGTTGTAGCGTAAAACGAGGTAAGGTACGTTGAGGTGAAGGAGTCAGTACTTCGTGTAGGGGGAGACCATATCATGGCTCACAGTAACCATATACCATCAATCGTGGCAGAGAGGATCCAAATGAACAGAGGTAAAAACCATCGGCAGAGAGTAAAAATGGATTGCAGAGAATAAAACGAATTGCAGAGAAGAATGTAGGTGATAGCTCCAGGGAGAAAATCATGAGACACGGTTTCACAAGGTAACCAACGCAAGAGAAGAGGTACAAGAGACATAATATAATCCCATGAATAAAATACGAGTATGAGACGAACAAGGTGCCAATCATTTTTTTCTAGTGAAAGAGGTAGCAAATTATTGATATATAGGTTGGGTTTATTCTGCTAGTTCCATCCGTCCGAACCAGATGAATTTATTCAATCCCCCAAGACAGTCTACACGCTACTGCAACTGTAAAAAATTTGCGTGCAGATACATAAAACCATTGTTAGAGAATTTTGTTCTCTTCCATTTGTTTGAAGAAATTTTTATGAGAAGACTAATGGAAAATAGTTTTTCCCAATCATATTTAAATGCCACCTACGTTTGAACGATTGAACAACTTAAATTTCCACACACGTGTGAATGACTGGTGTCACCCAGGTTCCATAAGGACGCTCAACAAGCACCTTGAATAATGAAGCAGCCCATGTGATTAGATGACGTATTCAACAATGACGATTCTTGTGGCCCATGTATTTCAGTAAATTATTATTAATATAGTGGTGTAAAACGCAGTTCAAAAAAATCGAATTAAGATTAAACGCAAGGAATAGTTGGTCTGGGCTCGTTCGGCCATGAGAAAAACGGAGACAAACTCCAGGAAAAAAAATGAAATGCAACAAAAACATCGCAGCAAGAAATAAATCATTTGCAGAAAGAATTAAATCATTCGCAGCATAAAATTCACTGCAATAAATAAACCAATCGCAAGAGTAGATGATAAACCCAATGCAACAAGAATTAAATCCCTCGCAACATAAAATTCGCTGCAAGAAATAAACCAATCGTAGGAAATAAAAGGTTTGGTAAACTGGAGAGACACCCCAAAATCGTTGTGTGGAAGCAAGAGTTTGCAGAGAAAACATCACAATAATCACAGAGGCTTGGGAGGGAATAAATGACCAAGAGGGAATTATGTATTGGGAAGAGAAATGATCCTATAGTTATTATTCATGCACAGGAAAGCAACGCATTTGGATCTAAATCTTTAACACAGGAGTGAAAGACAGTCGATTCAGCTCCTGGTCGACTTCTTGGGAACGGACTAATAACTGAAAGGATAAAGGAATCAGAAGACAAAAACACAATCTGCATCCAGGCCTTCTCTGTGGAGATCGAAATAATGAAAAAAAAAATGCAATCAAGGAATAAAGAAAACGCAGGCAGGAGATACAAAAGCGCGGGCAAGGTTTTGATTCTAGGGATCATTCTGGCCATGCACAATTAGACAGTAACTCAGAAATAAAAGATACTGTGGATAGCAATGTCTCTTACCGGATGAATCAAGCGACAAGGGAATTACATTGATAACAAAATTCTCAAGGAAAGCTCATGGAAATGAAATCGTCATCCGAATACAGTAAAATAAACAAGTGTAAATTAAATTTACTACAAGTAACAACTTCAATAGTCATGCCTTTATTGATGACAACGAGGTGAAGATGTATTCCCACGTGTTCACTTCATCCACATCCCGCTTGTCGATCGATGAGGCCTCACCGGTACCTTCCAACCAACGCTAGGGGTAATCTTCTTCCCCCTGATCCCCCTGAGCCACAAAGGGGCCACACATACGATACCAGAGAATGTTGGCACCCATATCACCTCACAAGGTCGAGCTACCACTCCTTACCCGAGCTGTGCATCCCAACTCCCACAAGAGAAAGTTCAGTCAAGATGCATCACAATGTTACGCAAGCCAGTTGTGATCCATACTCCTCCTCTGCCATCCTTTTTATAGAGTTTCTTAGTCATTAGTTTCCAAAACCCTCATTAGATTCATTTTTCATTTATTTAATTAGGAAAAACCTCCCCCATACACATGTCACCCGATCCCCTAGTTGCACAAGAAAATCAATTTATTTATTAATTAAATTTGTCTATTTCCCTCACCCACCTAAAACCAATCCTAAAAACACTCCTCGATGTCCCAATATTCCCTTACAATTCTTAAATGACTTACGCCTTACTTAATTCCAAGTTGAGTTCATAAATAGAAAGTTCCAAAGGCTAGATTCCTTACTAAGTTTGGCATTTCCCTTTTTCCTTAAGTTTCTCCTTTTTTTTAAGTTTCCCCTTTTCCTTAGGTGTCCCCCTTTTCTTTAAGTTTCCCTTGTTCTTAAAGTTTCCCCTTTCTGTAACTAAGCTCTGAATTAGCAGGTTTAGAGAAAAACAACCAAATACCCCTTTTATTAATTAAACCTTTATTAAAATTTCCACTTTAATTATTAATGCTTGAATTTTCTTTAACCCCTTCTTGTTACATGTCTAATTAGTTTTTTTTTTTCAAAGTTTCTACACAGACATAGGTTTTTAATTCACTAGGCTTGGCGACATCTTTTAAGGGAAAATTTGTTATTAAACTTTACTTATCACATCATTCATTTTAAGGCCGACCAGGTTCTAAGGAGGCATAATTTTCTAGGCACTAGGTTTCTTACCTTACCCATTAAAATCACGACGAGCCCTTCAAACACACTATGTGCTCCAAGGGTTCCACTCGCCTCTTTCCATTTTATTTGTACGGCTTGCCCTTCAAGATGCACTATGTGCTCCAAGGGTGCCACTCTCCTCTTGAATGAATTTGGTAGACATCAAACCCTTGGAGTCAATACTCCATTAGGTTATCTTATGGGAGACTAAGGGACTATAGGGAATAAGGACCCTGCCTTATTGCACTCCCCTTAGAATCATCATGAGCAACTGTCACAGTCTACCCTCACGACATCGTGGGTCTTCTTGAACTAGGTAATAGTTAGCCTACATTTCGAGCCACGGTGAGAGTGTAAGTAGGTTGTGGCAGGGTTGCTGCCACACCTCTCCCTCAATGTCCCTGGTTGTCGTGCATGACCCCTTTACTCCAAATTTGAGTCTGGTCGGCAAGATATCGTCAGTCTGCATCCATCAACGAATCATGTCAGCAATAACAATCAACATCATAATATCTAATCATATGTACATATGTCACATCAACAAAATTTAAACCCTAATACTCCACTTTCTGACTTGATCCAGATTCCAAGGATTTTCATTGATGCCTCGACATCCTCAACGTCCAGAGTCCTGCACACTCAGGAGAACCCATTCAATAGCACATGTCTATGTAAATACAACAAAATAACATATCAAATCCACAATATCTCATAATCATAATCAAAACAACCAATAGTATAATGATCCAGATCACTTGCACGCAAGTGTCCTCAAAGAATAAGTTCACTCGGTGTGGACAAGAGAGAGATGTTACATACACCCCCTCATGTTTTAAACTTTGTCCCGAAGTTTCATAGTATGTATGTGTCGAAATAAACTATATCACAGCATCATATGTCTAACTATCAAACAAAAATGGGAACTGCTGACGCATATCATATGTGTCCTCCCAGGTCGCCGAGTGTGGAATATAGTTGTCCCACTAGACCTTGACCTAATCTATTGTTCGACGTCGTAGTCATTGAATGTGATGGTCTAGGATGTAGGTTGGATCCTCCATGAGATCACCCTCGTCTGATACCTACAAGGAACTCATGTCAATAACACGTGTAGTATCACTAACATAATGTCTCAAAACAGATACGTGAAAAACATCATAAATACGCATCAAAGAATCATGCAAGGCTAGTTGATAGGACACGTGCCCCCTCCTTTCCAAAATCTCAAAGGGTCCCATGAACCTAGGACATATTTTAGCACCCTTTCCAAACTTGATCAAACTCTTATGCGATTGCACCCACAACAATACTCAATCGCCACTTCATAATTACGGTCAAAATGATGCGCATCAACATAACTCTTATGTCGATCCTGCGCTTCTTTGATCCTTTGTCTTATTGTTTGCATTTGATCTTCCATTTCTTGGATCATTTCAGGTCCCACCAGAACCCTATCCTCAAGCCAATCCCAACTCAAATGCATCTGACACGGTCTCCCGTAAAGAAAATCGAAAGGCTCCATCTTAATGGTGCTCTGATAACTGTTGTTATATGCAAATTCTACCAGTGGAAAGAATTCTTCCCAACTCTTTTGTTAGTCCATACTCCATTAGGTTATCTTATGGGAGACTAAGGAAATATAAGGAATAAGGACCCTACCTTATTGCACTCCCGTTAGAATCATCATGAGCAACTGTCACAGTCTTCCCTCATGACATCATGGGTCTTCTTGAACTAGGTAATAGTTAACCTACAGTTCGAGCCACGGTGGGAGTGTTAGTAGGCTGTGGCAGGGCTGCTACCACACCTCTCCCTCAATGTCCCTGGTTGTCGTGCATGACCCCTTTACTCCAAATTTGAGTTTGGTCGGCAAGATATCGTCAGCCTACATCCATCAACGAATCATGTCAGCAATAACAATCAACATAATAATATCTAATCATATGTACATATGTCACATCAACAAAATTTAAACCCTAATAGTCCACTCCCTGACTTGATCCAGATTCCAAGGAGTTTCATCGATGCCTCCACATCCTCAATGTCCAGAGTCCTGCACACTCAGGAGAACCCAGTCAATAGCACATGTATATGTAAATACAACAAAATAACATATCAAATCCACAATATCTCATAATCATAATCAAAACAACCAATAGTATTGAATCACTGTCTGCACCAACATNTATGTAAATACAACAAAATAACATATCAAATCCACAATATCTCATAATCATAATCAAAACAACCAATAGTATAATGATCCAGATCACTTGCATGCAAGTGTCCTCAAAGAATAAGTTCACTCAGTGTGCACAAGAGAGGGATGTTACATACACCCCCTCTTGTTTTAAAATTCGTCCTGAAGTTTCACAGTATGTATGTGTCGAAATAAAGTGTATCACAGTATCATATGTCTAACTATCAAACAAAAATGGGAACTGCTGACGCATATCATATGCGTCCTCCCAGGTTGCTTAGTGTGGAATATAGTTGTCCCACTAGACCTTGACCTGATCTACTGTTCGATGTTGTAGTCATCGAATGTGATGGTCTAGGATGCGGATTGGATCCTCCATGAGATCACCCTCGTCTGATACCTGCAAGGAACTCATGTCAATAACATGTGTAGTATCACTAACATAATGTCTCAAAATAGATACATGAAAAACATCATACATACGCATCAAAGAATCAGGAAAGGCTAGTTGATAGGACACGTGCCCCTTCCTTTAGAAAATCTTGAAGGGTCCCGTGAACCTAGGATATATTTTATCACCCTTTCCAAACTTGATCGAACTCTTATGCGATTTCACCCACAAAAATACTCAATCGCCACTTTATAACTACGGTCAAAACGATGCCCATCAACATAACTCTTATGTTGATCCTGCGCTTCTTTGATCCTTTGTCTTATTGTTTTCATTTGATCTTCCATTTCTTGGATAACTTCAGGTCCCACCAAGACCCTATCCTTAAGCCAATCCCAACTCAAATGCATCTAACACGGTCTCTCGTAAAGAAAATCGAAAGGCTCCATCTTAATGGTGCTCTGATAACTGTTGTTATATGCAAATTCTACCAGTGGAAAGAATTCTTCCCATCTCTTCTATTAGTCCATCATGTACATATGCAACATATCCTCCAATATTTGGTTTGTTCCTTCGGTCTGCCCGTCTGTCTCGAGGTGATACGCAGTACTAAATTTACGTTGGGTTCCTAAGGCCTCTTGGAAACTAGTCCAAAATCGTCCTGTAAACATCGATCCTCTATCAGATATAATCCTCTTAGGCACGCGATGTAGCCTCACAATATCAATGATGAAAAATATAGCTATGTCAAGTGCTAGATACGTTGTATGCATAGGAATAAAATGAGGACTCTTTGTCAGAGTTTCGACTACCACGAAAATTGAGTCGTGTCTCCTTGCCATCAGTGGCAATATAACAATGGAATAAATCGAAATGACCTCCCATTTCAATTTTGGAATAGCATGTCGATGTAGTAATCATGTCATATGACTATGCTCAACATTCACCTACTGACTTTTTAGACATCTCGCCATGCAATTGACGATGTCTGCCTATATCCCTTCGAGAAGAACGAGGGATCAAGGTCTGCCCTCATCTTCATGACTCCAAGATGAGCCATGTAAACTACTCTATAATCTTATTCTAAGATCAAACCCTCAAATTGTCAATGGGAGGTAAGTAAATCCAACTATTATACCTCAATAATCCATTGTTCTGCACAGTAAATCCCTCAAAATTTGGTATCAAAAAGGTGTTTTGTCCAAAAAATTCCTTACCCTCTTTATGCCAGTCAGCATCGTGCTGTAGTTATAATCCTTTCACGTAGATTCATGGAAGATGTATCATTGAAAATAAGCGTGGTCTCTGACTACGTGCCTACCACTATGTTCACTATTCCTTTTAAGTAGGAAATCTCGAAATCATAACCAATAAGAAGTTATGACCCACGCCCTTTCCACGCATTGAAGTCATGTTGTGTAAAAAGGTGTTGTAAATCACAGTGGTGTGTTTTTTTTTGTTCAAAATTTATGTCCAATCAGGTAGTGTCTCCACACTGTCTAGGAAACACAATGCCTAACAACTCCAAATTGTGTGTCCCGTAGTTCTCCTCATGCATCCTCAACTTCTCGAGATGTAAGCGATCACTCGACCATCTTACATCAAGACTTTGTCTAAGCCTTCCTTGGATGCATCCATGCATACAAGGAATTTCCCGTCCATGTCAGGGACACTATAGCATCAGGTGAAAAATTTATTCATGTTCCTTCATTGCCTGAGAATAAATAAAAAATCGTGAATGAATTCTTGAACAACTTGTCCAAGTATTCACAAAACACCCCATTCATCAAACTCATGAATACCCCAGGGTGTTTGTCAGTCAAAGGTAATCTTGTAGTGCCTGAACCAAATCTTGGAAGTGGCCTAAGGAATATCCTTCCCTTAAATTGCAACTCGTGATAACCTGATCTCAGGTCGATCTTTGAAAACACTGTCGCGCGCTTCATCTGATCAAACAAATCCTCTATTATTGGAAACATATATTGGTTCTTGATCATGGTCCTATTAAAATGGTGGTAGTCAATGTATATTCTCCATGAACCATCCTTCTTCCATATTAAAATAACAGGGGCACCCCAAGGTGACACACCTGGACGTATAAGTATTAGGTTTAGCAACTCCATCCATTTCATTTCAACTCCTATAACTTAGGGGTCGACATCCGATGCAAAACTCTTTCTATCGATTTAGTCCCTAGTTTGAGGTCAATTATAAACTCCTACTCCTTTCTGGAGGAAATCTGGGTAATTTTATTCAACATGTCAACATTGTTCGTGCCACAGCAAGGTATTTCAATACCTTCGTCACAACCTTGTCTTTCAGCACCAAGAATGCATTTGACTTGCATCCTTGTGCATGTTCTTCTATAGCTGTAGGGAAAAATGAACCTTAGGGATACTCTCTGGTTCCTTACTACAATCACCCTTCTCTATCCTTCATTGTCGGTCCATATTAACCGCGTTCGTCTTATCATTGAGCATTGCATCATGTGATTCCCACTAGTCCATACTAATCACATCATCATAAGATCTTAAGATCGTGGCGTAGGTTGAAATTCATTACACTATCCTCAGTTTAAAGAGGAAGTGCATACCCCTTCCTCCAACCATTAGGTTGGCACCCGAAGCCACAACGACGAATCTAAACTCGTCATGTCGAATGCCCTTACCCAAATCCCTTCAGTGTGGTACTAGAATTAGATCTCTCCGTAGCATCAATGTATAAAAAATACTAAAAGTTCATTTGGTGATGGAACCTGACACCTCAAGCACACTGGATCGGTGCTCGACCTGGTAGTTATTCACTACGGTCCTGAATCCTATGGGCCTTTCCCATATTCACTATATTAGTGTGTCCCATTGACTTGGTCTCTCTAGCCCTCTCAACTAGAAAATCGTGCTGGTAATGTGGCTCTCCACATGTCCAGCATCCGGTCTTCGATCTAATACTTCGAGTCCCCGAAGCAGTAAATGTTGGTCCACCATCGTAAAACCCTGGTATATTCGGCTGAAGATGCCCATCCATTGCATCTACTGAAGAGATGGTCCTCTATAGGGGGGTTCTCTGTTGAGGAACCCGTCGTCATGCTGTCGTGAACAAGGGTTATATAGAAGTATATTGATACCAAGATGTCTTGTCTGGTTAGCATCTAATATTGCTACTCACCATATGTCGTCAGTCCAGACGGTCTTGCAGGAGTCCTATCCTCACTCCCGCGGTAAATTCTTCTTCAGCTAAGAGGACTACTAGACTGCATTGTACAATGTGTGAGGCATTTAGACCCTTACCTTCACATGAAGATGGAGTTAAGGACACACACAAACTTGTGGACCTCTAGCTTCTCTGTGTTCATATGCGAGGTATACCGAAGTAGCTCCATAAATATGGTCTCATAATTCAGCACCATACGACCATCCTGTCGTAAAGCAGTGGACTCATCAAGCTGGCGCTCAATGAGTTCCTTTGACATTTACTTCTCCCAGAACCATTCCCAAATTGTTCTCATAACATGGGTTTGACAACCATGTTTTAGATGAGGTAGGAGTGTCTTCTACCATAGATGAGTGCTCCCTTTTAGCTAAAGATGCCATGCGGATCTTCATGCTGGAGGTCATAACCACGAAGTGCGTAGCACATCACCTATATCTCCAGCCATGTCATGATGGTTGAGTCATCTGGGGCACTCGTGAACGCGAGAAATTAATCTTCTAGAGTTCCTCGTGAATGCTACCAGCACTGAAGGGGTACAGGTGCCCTGGCCATAACTCAGTAAAGATGGCTAGTCAAGGCCTCTAACATTTCCCTGGAAGGACCTTGTCAGACCCAATGCATCCTGCATAGAAATCCACTCATGCTCAAGAGTTGTTGTTATCCTTGGGGCTTGTACACTTCTAGCGTGGGTGCTACTGGAGGTGTCACGCCTCCTCCCCTGGCACCACAACGTGAACCTTTGTAGCATCCTATAACCATGGGTAACTCATGTATAGGTTAAATTTTTAATTAGCACTAATTGATTAATTCAAGTGTTTAGTTCAGTGGAAGGTGTGGCTATCCACAGTGGCAAGGTTGAACCCGCTCTGATACCATATGTAACAGACCTCGCCGTTATGAGAACCCTGCTACGGACAACAGGTCATTTTTCTTTTTAAAAGATGTGTTTAGGGATATTAAACGCTAATATTGATCAACATCATCGACACATCATTCATGAGAATCCTAAACATCAATTAACATGGCACACAGGAAATCCTTCGAAGATCTCATAAATATCATAACAATTTCAATTTGTGCAAGCAGTCTGAAGTCTACATCAATCAGTTGTTAATAACTTTAGTGGTGCCAATCAAGATCATAGCCCATCTATTGTTAACACATCATTGACGCCAGTAAGGGTCAATAATCCATCATTCCCTGCTAAAATCCAAATGCGCAAAGTCTAAAATTCTAAACCCCACTATTTATGAACATAACACAAGAACTCTAAGAATCAATAATTACATGAAGTCCATAAGCGCAAGCATTCTAATATCAATTAGTCTGTCATTCATATATCAAATGATTCAAGGTGCAAGGGTAATCATTCATGTAATAGCTACCACCAATTTGAAACTAAAGCTTACACTATCAATAACATAACTTGTAAAAGTTCTAAGCATCTACACCCCTTTCCATCACACCGAGATAATTATCCATCTAGCATCTTTAACAACCAAAAGTAATCATAACCAATAACTAAAACTACAATGGAAAAAGACATTATTTCATGGGGTGTATCAACATCGAGTCAAAAGTATTATCAAGGTCAAGCTCATTAAATCGTCGTCAACAACATCACTAGCATGGACCACTGAAACGTAGGGACAAACATTATCAATTGAGCTAAACAAGAAGTGAACCTACACTTAAGAAATTAAGGATATAATAATTAAATCTATATTATTGAATAATCAATAATCAAAGTTGTCCAACAAATATTTATTGAACTAAGGGTCATCAATTTAAATATAATTCTACAAGTCATTATCCTTAGTAGCATCAATTTACAGCTAGTTCCAGTTATCAATCTTATCAAGAATCATTAGTAGACATCGACGCAAGTACCAATGGTCAAGGATATCATGATCATCCTAACCATGAAATTTCACCCCGGTTATTTGGCTCATTTAGAACACTAGAACACTAATAATCGGGGAGGGGAGAAGCTACAAACAACACCCTAAATCAAGGGAAACTAACAAGAAGAGTAGAGATTTTTCGTCTCTCAAGTTTTAAATGTCTGACCCATATCATAGCAGAGATAGTTGATAGATTACAAATGTGAACTGAAGGTATTAAATGCTCCCTTAAACTATGTAAACTGTTATTTTCCTTCTGACTGAATAAGAAATTGTAAAGATGATTCATTAAACATTTTCTTGTTTTAAATAATCCAATTGCTTAATTTGTTTATCATTTTCTAAATGTAAATCACTAGAGAATGAATTAGGATAAAATGTTTATATCCCTTCCCAACATCAACTTCTGATTTCTAAATTCTATTTAGTAGGTAAGGACTTTGGAGTGGCCTTAGTTCTGCGGGAGGGTTAAGGTTGACTCCAATACTTAAATAGTTGAAGGAGGATGCAATTAAATCACCATGAAGAAGGGTGCAGTGATGATCATGCTGAGTGGTCGCGATGGTCATGAATAATCAAGTTGCGATGAAGGGTATCACACCACAAAGAGTGGCTTAGGAAATGAGAGGCCAAAAATGGTCAAGTCGCTAACACATTGTGCAAATAAGATGAAAACGTCGAGCTGTGGTGACAGTTTCGACGTAAAACTAGGTAAAGGATGTTGAGGTGAAGGACTCAGTACTTCGTGAAGGGGGAGACTACCTCGTGGCTCACATAAACCATCTACCATCAATCGTGGTAGAGAGGATCCAAATGCATAGATGTAAAAATGATTGGGAGAGAGTAAAAATGGATTGCATAGAGTAAAATGAATTGAAAAGAAGAATGTAGGTGATAGATCCATGGATAAAATCACGAGACACTTCTTCACAAGGTAACTAGTGCAAGAGAGGAAGTACAAGAGACATAATATAATCCCATGAATAAAATAGAAGTACGAGACGAACGAGGTACCAATCATTTTTTTCCAGCGAGAGAGGTAGCAAATTATTGATATATAGGTCGGGTTTATTCTGCCAGTTTCATCCATCTGAACCAGATGCATTTATTCAATCCCCCAGAATAGTTTACATGCTACTGCAACTATAAAACATTTGCATGCAGATACATAAAACAATTTTTAGAGAGTTTTGTTCTCTTCCATTTGTTTGAAGGAATTTTTATGAGAAGACTAATAGAAAATATTTTTTCCCAATCTTATTTAAATGCCACCGATGTTTGAATGATTGAACAACCTAAATTTCCATAGACATTTGAACGAATGGTGTCACCCATGTTCCATAAGGATGCTCAACAAACACCTTGAATAATGAAGCAACCCATGTGATTAGATGATGTAGTCAACCATGAACGATTCTTGTGGCCCATGTATTTTAGTAAAAACAAAATTAGTATTAATATAGTGGTTAAAAATGCAGTTCAAAAAAATTGAAATAAGATTTAATGCAAGGAATAGTTGGTCTGGGCTCGTTCCTCCATGAGAAAAATGGAGACAACCTCCAAGAAAAAAATAAAATGCAAGAATAAAATCACAGCAAGAAATAAATCATTCGCAACAAGAATTAAATCATTCGCAGCATAAAATTTGCTACAAGAAATAAACCAATCATGGGAGTAGATGATAAACCCAACACAGGAAGAATTGAATCCTTCAAAGAATAAAATTCTCTGCAAGAATAAACCAATCCCAGGAAATAAAATGTTTGGTGAACTAGAGAGACATCCCCAAAATCGTTGTGTGGAAGCACAAGTTTGTAGAGAAAACATCACAATAATCACAGAGACTAAAGAGAGGATAAACACATAGGAGAGAATTTTGTGCTGGGCAGAGAAATGATCCTACAGTTATTATCCATGCATAGGAAAGAAGGGCATTTGAATATAAATATTTAACATCGGAGTGAAAGACAGTCGATTCATCTCCTGGATGACTTCTTAGGAACAGACTAATAATTGAAAGGATAAATGAATTAGAAGATAAAAACACAATCTACATCCAGACCTTCTCCATGGAGAACGAAATAATGAAAAAAAAACACAATCAAGGAATAAAGAAAACGCAAGAAGGAGATACAAAAGCGCAAGCAAGGTTTTGAGTCCAAGGCTCATTCTGGCCAAGTGTAATTAGACAGTAACTCAGAAATAAAACATATTGTGGATAGAAAGGTTTCTTACAGGATGAATCAAGCGACAAGGGAATTACATTGATAACATAATTCTCAAGGAAAACTCATGGAAATGAAATCATCATCCGAATACAGTAAAATAAACAAGTGTAAATTAAATTTACTACAAGTAACAACTTTAACAGGCGTACCTTTACTAGCGACGATGAGGCAAAGATGTCCTCCCACACATTCGATCCGTCCGGATCTCGCTTTTCGACCAATGAGACCTCACCGGTACCTCCTAGCCAACGCTAGGGGTACTCTTCTTCTCCCTAAGCCCCCCGAGATGTAAAAGGGCCACACACATGATACCAAAGAATTATAGCACACATCTCACCTCGCAAGGTCGAGCTACCACTTGTTACCCAAGCTGGGCATCCCAACTCCCACAAGAGAAAGTTCAATCAAGATAAAATTTGGCAGCATAACGTTACGCAAGCCAACTGTGATCCATACTCCTCCTCCGCCATAATTTTTATAGAGTTTCTTAGTCATTGGTTTCTGAAACCCTCATTAGATTCCTTTTTCATTTATTTAATTAGGAAAAACCTTTCCTGTACACATGTCATCCAATCCCTTAGTTGCAATAGAAAATCAATTTATTAATTAATTAAATTTGTCTATTTCTCTCACCCACCTAAAACCAATCCTAAAAACACTCCTCGGTGTCCCAATATTCCCTTACAATTCTTAAATGACCTACGCCTTACTTAATTCCTAGTTGAGTTCATAAATAGAAAGTTCCAAAGGCTAGATTCCTTACTAAGTTAGACATTCCCCTTTTTTTTTAAGTTTCCCCTTTTCCTTAGGTTTCCCCTTTTTCTTTAAGTTTCCCTTGTTCTTAAAGTTTCCCCTTTTTATAACTTAGTTCAGAATTAGCAGGTTTAGACAAAAACAACCAAATACCCCTTTTATTAATTAAACCTTTATTAAAATTTCCACTTTAATTATTAATTCTTGAATTTTCTTTACCCCCTTCTTGTTACATGTCTAATTATTTTTTTTTTTGTTCAAAGGTTCTACTCAGACCTAGGTTTTCAATTCACTAGGCTTGGCAATAGGTTTTAAGGGAAAATTTGTTACTAAACTTTACTTATCACATCATTCATTTTAAGGCCAACCAGGTCTTAAGAAGGTGTAATTTTCTAGGCACTAGGTTTATTAACTTACCCATTAAAATTATGACATGCCTTTCAGGATGCACTACGGGCTCCAAGGGTGCCATTCACCTCTTTCTATTTTATTTGCACGACATGCCCTTCAAGACGCACTACATGCTCTAAGGGTGCCACTCGCCTCTTGACTGAATTTGGTAGACGTCAAACCCCTGGAGTCAATACTCCGTTAGGTGATCTTGTGGGAGAATAAGAGCCTCTAAGGAATAAGGACCCTTCCTTATTGTGTGCCCATTAGAATCATTGTGAGTGACTGTCACAATATTCCCTCATGGCATCATGGATCTTCTCAAACTAGGTAATCATTAACCTACAGTTTGAGTCATGGTGGGAGTGCTAATAGGCTATGGTAGGGCTGCTTCCACACCTCTCCCTCAATGTCCCTGGTTGTCATGCGTGACCCCTTTACTCCAAATGTGAGTCTCATCAGCAAGCATCGTCAACCTGCATCCATCAACGAATCATGTCAGCAATAAAAATCAACATCATAATATCTAATCATATGTACATATGTCACATAAACAACATTTAAATCCTAACAGTCCACTCCCTGACTCGATCTGGAGTCCAAGGGGTTTCATCGATGCCTCGACATCCTCAATGTCCAGAGTCCTTCACACTCAGGAGAACCCATTCAATAGCACCTGTCTATGTAAATACAACAAAATAACATATCAAATCCACAATATCTCATAATCATAATCAAAACAACCAATAATATAATGACCCGGATCATTTGCATGCAAGTGTCCTCAAAGAATAATTTCGCTCAGTGTGCGCAAGAGAGGGATGTTACAAGCTAGCTCAGATATACATATATGTGATCTAAATCAGATATACATATATATGAGCTAGCCCATATATACATATATGTGAGCTAGATCAAATATACATATACATAGCTTATTTGTAAATCTACTTGAATGTTGGTTTTTGTGGTTAGTAATCAATTTATTTAAGAGTTTGAAAATACCCTGGCAAGAAGGAATTCACTTTGTTGTATGCAGAAAACATAAATGCCCATACTACGCCATTCTTGGACAATAAGCCAATGAATGCAATCAAAGAAAATTTAGAAACTTCCCCTTTTTTGATGTGGGATAGAGTCTGTTCTCCAATAATCAAATGTTCAAGTTCAAAATTAGGTCTTCGTCGTGATCTAAACTTAAATAAGTTTGAATGTACCATTTAAGACAATGATAATATTATATAAGGGTTCTATATATTTCAAAATAATTGATCAAAGCGTTGAATAGGAAAGGCTAAACTAAAAATTTGAGAAAACAAAAAATTGAAAAAAGTAAAAAATATAAGTTTATTCAACAAAAATAAGATTGAACACTTTTATATAAAGGAGGTAATTTAGGTATGTGTTCGGTTCATCGTTCTGAATTACCTCCTTCCAACCATCACAGAAAAATTTTGCATACTGCTTAAGATCTTCTACTGACATGGTATCTAACTCCGCATATTTTTTATAAACAAAAATGGCCCGAGAATTGGCTTCGTCTCGCTGACGGTTCAAACCAACATCAACACCATAAAAAGTCGATTCCAAATTTTCCCCGATTACATTCCTAGCCTCTTTTCCAATCTCTGATGAAGCTCGCAACTCTGAATGTGAAGCAAAATCCCCTCTTGGTTTAGATACTAAAGGTCGTGGAGGCCTATGCAATGTCGCATTTTGATATGCCCTTTTTTTTTATCATATGTTCGTCCTTTACCATCCCCATAATAATCAGACGGTAGACTAATATAATTAGGGTGCATATCCATGAAAAAATATGCATAAAGTGTCTATCAAAAGAATATCGAACCTCATCGTTCCACAACAATTTCCCATATGTTGCCAAAAATATGTTATACAGATGTCCTCCTATGTTGGGGTGCTTAAAATATTGCACCTTTAACATCTTTCCCTTTGGCCCATCTTTGAAATTGAACATCGAAAATGTTTTTTCTTTTGAAACTTTATTTTTTACTGCATCCCATTTATCAAGGCCCATCAACTCTGACTTTTTCAACCTCATCAAATTGATAAAACTGTCATTTGTTGGCCCCATCTTTTGATATGCATCCATACAGTTTTGTAATGAATGCAAAAAAATATGCAAGCTTGGTTTACTCTCTTGAGGGAGATTTAAGATCCTCAAATCATTTTCCAACCCACTTTTAACACTTGAGCATTGTTTAAGGGTCATTGATTCAGTAATCACTTCCTAGAGAATCTCATCACCAACATCCAAAGGATAGGTGGACGTAGGTATGTAATCTTATGTTTCTTTGTAACATCCCTCTCTTGCACACTAAGAAAACTTATTCTTTGAGGACACTTGCTCGCAAGTGATCCAGGCTATTATGCTATTAGAACATTGATTTGGTTATGAGGCGTTATGGGTTGATGACCTGTTCTTTTACTGCATTGACATAGACAGGTGCTATTGATTTGGTTTTACTGATTGTGCAGGATTTTGGACCTCAAGGATGCAGGGGCATCGATGGAACCCCTTGGACTACGGATCGAGGCAGGGAGTGTACCATTGGGGTTTGATTGTTTTACTGTGATATTAGTGCATCTGATTAGATGATATGATATGGATATGTTCTGACATGATTTGTTGATGATACAGGCTGACGATAGCTTGCCGACCAGACTCACATGTGGAGTAAAGGGGTCACGCATGACTACCAGAGAATGTTGAGGGAGAGGTGTGGACAACAACCCTACCACATCCTATTAGCACTCCCGCCATGGTTCTAACTGTAGGTTAACGTTTACCTAGTTCGAGAGGACCCACGATGCCGTGAGGGCAGACTGTGACAGTCGCTCACGATGATTCTAAGGGACGCGCAATAAGGTGGGGGCCTTATTCCCTAGAGGCCCTTAGTCTCCCACAAGTTCACCTGGAGGAGTATTGACTCCAGGGGTTTTTGATGTCTACCAAGTCAGTCAAGAGGTGAGTGGCACCCTTGGAGCACGTGTGCATCCTGAAGGGCACGTCATGCGAGAAAAATGGAAAGAAGCGAGTGGCACCCTTGTAGCATGTAGTGTGTCCTAAAGGG